>JAOXNN020000058.1:95963-111474 GCA_028571205.2 Hydropsyche betteni | reverse complement strand
ATGCAAAAATATTTTATAACTGTGTCGTTGCGAAATGCCGTCGATGCCCAACAAATATTTTGTTTGTTATCTCCAGAATATAAGATTGTTTGGTGATTACACCCGATTTAGTACCCGATATGAATATTTAATTTATTTAATTTTATTTTGTATTATTTATATTTATTAGAGACATCTATCGTGCTTTTTAAGAATTAATTAATTAATTTTAAGCATGATATTATAGACGTTAAGTGTATATGCATAAAGACCATATTAGAATATTTTTTTAATAATTTTAAAGTATATATTTAAAAAACAAAGGCATGGACTTAAGTGGGCGTTAGCGCCGAGGTAACGTGACAGACTTATCAAGCGGGACGGACCCGGTTTAAATCCCGATGGAAACTGCGATCTTTTAACTCGTAATTTTAAAGTCTCAAGCGTCATTCGAACAGATACACAGATATACAGACGGACACACACACACACACAGAAATCCGCTATTATATATAGAGGATAGGCGATTTTTATTATATAATAAAATTATCTCTTATCAAAATAAACTTATTGTTAAATCATAAAACTGTTGGTGTTACTATTTATCGAAAAGAATCAAAAAAGTAAATTTTGACCCAAAAGAAGTTTCACATACGATCACGTGTTCACTACATACAATTTTTTAGTACTTAGAACATGTACGGAGTATTCAAAGGTGGTCATTATAATAGCGGAAACGTCGAATTTAACGGCACGAAAAAATGCCGAAATCTATTGTCGGAGCTGTGTTTCGCAACTCTTGCGATCAGAGAGCGTTTAAAAATTGTGAAAATTTTCCCAAAAATGAAAAATGCAAATCGTCTCGAGTCCACGTCCTTCTCTTGCGAGGAGACACAAGTTGCACAAGATGCACCTTCGTTTGGATAAGCAAGCATATTTCTTTGTGTTGCATTAATTAGCCACCGACTGCATTTCGTCACAAGGACAGACCGAGAGACGTTATGTTGTGCTTGCGATCTCTTTTTTTAACTGCAACGTTAAATTCTGTCGGGTTTTTATTATTTGCATGTAAATGCCGAGATTTTTAGTATATTTATATATGGAGCTGATGCTAATTGCCGTTTCAATTCTCGTATGGAAATCGGCCTTTATGATGCTTTGTGAACTTGCCTGTTGATGATTGGGTTCGTTTTTGATTTTTGTTGTTGGGAAAATAATTTCAAGAACGAAGATACTTAGCAAAAAATATAATGGTTCGGTTGTAAGTTGTGCAATTTAACGTGTGAATTTTTCAATAAGTATTAAATGTTATACGTTATGAATAGTGTGAATTTATTTAGCACATTTGCTATATAATATGAATCAATTTATGGGATTATTTTGCGGTGTTTTGAATATATTACGATAGCACTGCCAGTAAATGACGGATTATATTATGATATTTTAGTAGGAAATTTTCGAGAATTTTATAAAGGAAAAAAATACGAGCACGTATAAAGTATCAACAAGTATTATTTATTTTTTAATCGCAATAACCTTAAAAAGTTTTTGAATTTTTCTTTGCAATGAAAAAAAATGAATATTTAACAAAAATAGTAAAGCAGAAGGTCGAAACACTGAGTAAAAATTCATCAACGTAAATCTCAGATTAAACGTAAAAAAAATATTCTTAACATTGAATTTTATTTAAACGTTATCGATTCAAATTATTTTCAGTAAAAAAACAAACAATAATACGACAATGCCAAACATTCATATTCGAATGAATACGCAATCCGAAAACCAACACAAATCAATTACACAACATAAAAAATAAAACGCCACCAATAACTACCCGTTCACAAATTAACTTTTAAACGCCCGTTCGCTTCGGCAATAAAACTGCTCGCGTATGCGGCGAAAATCAATATTGCGCAAAGGAATTGTGAATATTTCAGAGGGCCCAGAGAGTATCCCGGCCCAAAGTGCCTAGGTACGTGGTCCCCGAAACTTGCCGGTCCCTCCTATGAAAGGTCGCCGATAATCGATCAAACACTGTGTATGATGTGCCGGCAGTGGCGAAAGGTCGCCAACTTTGATCGCAAGCCGTTCACGGCGTCGAAACTGTTAACCGAGTCGGAGGCGAAGATTGCGCAGTGGATGGTTAGTGTTGATGTTTGCTTATTATTATTTTTAATGAAATCGGTATTTTTTAGTTTTTTTTATATATAATGAAAAACTTTATAAATCTTAAAAATTTGAAGGGATATATTATAATAGCGATCTTGAACTTTTTATGAAATTTGAAAAAAAAAATTCAAGGTTCATATTAATTTTAATAAATTTTTATTGAGTACTGTATACTATACTTATATTTGCTCGTTAGTTATGATTTGGAGGTTTTTATGAATAATTTTTATTGAAATAAATTTGCTTTTTTATTAGTTAAAATTATAGAAAAAAAGAGATTTTTTTTCTGCTAACTGTATTTGAATTATCAAGATATAATATTTATTTATTATTTAAAATATTAAAATTGACTTAATAAGCATAATTTTATACGAATATATTATTTTTTAATTAAATCGATATAAAATAATTAAATTTGATGTAAAGATTTTTTAGCATTTCAGTACGATTAATTTCTCATTGCTATAAATATAATTTACGTAATACGCTGATAATCAAATTGATCAAAAATAACATATTATGTTTATAAGACACAATAGAATTTGAGCGTTAAGCACTCAAAAGGGTTAACGTGCCCAATCGTGCTTATTTGCGTTCGGTTCGCGCATCGAGAGCATATGAGTACATATTTACGCGCATTTTTTATTTGTTTTATTTTCCACGTTTTATTCCGCTTTTCGGCGAACAAACGCAAGCGAAAACAAAAAATAATAAAACACAACACAGTATTATAAAACGAAAACAAAACAAAAGAGCACAAAATTCGGTCGCGAAAACGCCGCTGAGAAAAATGAAAGTGATTATCCGGTAGAAAGGAAACAAAGGGAGAAAGCGAAAGAAAATGACTTCTTTAAAAAATAAAGTATTTCACGGTTCGCGTTCCGTTTTGATGTTTCACCCCCCCCATAATATTATATAATACCGTTGCGTAATAATATTGAATAAATGCTCTCGCATTATTGCGATTTTCGCACAATACAATAACGCAAACGTAATAAATATCGCTGTAAATCGAGTGGCGGTTCGCCGTTCAAATTTTCCGCGCGTTTTGCGAATGTCGTGTATGGTGGACGTTTCGCTCGGAACTATTATATGCATAACAGGCGATATTATCGAATATCGCGTATAAATAAATATGGAGGGAAAAACTTTGGCGATTCGTATTTTAGTTCTGCTTCCGTACTATGTAAAAATTTATCGCACCACTACCAAATTGAATTATCTATTTATGTGTAGGGAATTTATTTATATTTCTCGGACACGTGATTCTCGGCACGCGAGCGGCGAAAAACTTATAAGGCGACTATCGAATGCGGATTTTTCCCTCAGAATTCGTGCGAAGATTCGAATGAATGTCGAAGTTGATATTTTTCAATGAATTTCAACGATATTTTCAGATTTCATCTTGAAAAATGCGATTCAATAACAATCAATCGAATATTAACATTACACTTTTCCATCAAGGTGAAAATGATCATTAAATCTCAGATTAATCATTTAAAAACATACTAATTTTAGATTCATATAACTCTACACCACACTAAATCAACAGATTAACCATAATTAAACATTATACACCGCAACCATTAAACAGACATGACTCCGTGCAGTCTAGACATGAAAAAAATCGCATCAAAAGAGCACCAAAACATCCAAATCACGAAAAAGGCAATGCAGCAAACGATGCGACAGGTATTGCGTTCGCAGCCTACCCACCGCTTCTCAAACTGTTCGCCTCCAATCGACGTATAATGCGATACGAGATTGCGGAAGGCGGCTGCTCATGAAGTGGGTCAGTGGGTCGCCTCTCGCCACGACACACGAACGAAGGTCGGCTCAGTGCTTTCACAACTGTGTGCCGCGAGAAACGAGTTCTTTTGAAGGTGTGTGTATGTGTGCATATAAATTTGGAGTTTTTGAAATTTGGTTTTGGGAGTTTGGGAAGGGTTTGTCGTATTTAAACTGTGGAAAATGTGTTTAAAGTGTATTGTATTTAGTTTATTGAAATTTGTAAAAAAAAATATTTTTTAGTTTAGATTTTTGAACTAAATATTGAATTTATAAATAAAATGAGGTCGATTCAATTTTACCGTCAATGAAACAATGAATGCGTAATGTATTTTAAATAAGTCCGGAGTTTAAGTGGAAATAGTAAATTTTTTCGAAAATCAATCACAGACGATTGAGTTCTTGGAAAAATTTACCTGTAAATGTAAGGCCTTGAAATTCGCGTAGTTCTGATAAAAACAGGACGTATGAAATGTTTAAAATGTATTAAAACAAAATAAATATATTTGTTTTCACTGAGCAGTTTATTAATTGATACTTGGGTTTTACGATATGGTTTCGGAATTTTCTGAAGGTTTCGTATTTTTTTATAAAAAGAGTTGTGATAATAATTGATTTTCAAACATGCGCAAACATATCAATTTATCATTGAATTCGAATTGATTTCATCGTGAAGTAGAATTATAAGTATTATCTATAAAGTATTTGAAAATCATCCGACAAATATAATAATAATCAAATTTAATTATTTAATTATTTAATACTATCCAATTTATGAAGTACATTAATTTTTTTGTCTTGGTCACAGTTCTCTTCCATAAATTTGCTTATGTTACCGAGAAGTCGCTTCTTTTAACGGTTTTAGAATAAACAAAATTTTTATTTCGCATATAATTAAAATTCGATTAAAATCGACAAATTTTCAAAAAATAATTATGGTAATTGGTATTTATTAAAAATCATCAAAGATATATTATTTAATCAAGTTCAATAAGCAATAAATATTCTAAAATTGTCAAAAAAATATGTTAATATTTTAATGTAATTAGATATTACGCAATAAATTTGTTTGAAATATTTTCAGCACAATACGTATTTCATTTAAATTATTACGACAAAATAGTGACATTGAAACAACCCATTGTTATATAGTCCAAATTCGATGGAACAATAGACACTGATTGAAAAAACTGCATAATTATTTTCGTAAAAAACGACCAACCTTGGTCAGGAAGACACGATATATCCGATCGCGATACCTCACCGAAAACGATCGTTTTTTCCTTCGATTTCCATCGTTTTCCGATTCACTGCGTGTACGTGTTTTTTAAATTCAATTTAAGCAAACGCCATACACATAAATTATTCATGGCGAAAATAATTCGCGGTTTGGCGCGAAAAATCGAACGAAAGTTTTCCGAGGGGCGAGCGCGAGTAGGAAAACAGTGTTATTATGCGCTCTCTATAGAATCAGTGTCATTTTCTTTTGCCGCCTGTAATTTTCGCTAGATCCTTTGCTTGTTCTGCTTGCAAATTGTGGACTTAATGAATTTGAAACAATGGTTTAGATTTACAGTCGTACGGGTTCAGTGATTTAAATGTGAATTAAAAAGGGAATATTTTTTGTTGAGATTAAATATATGTGTGATAGGGAAAGTATTTATTTTTGATTATTTGATAAAAAAAAATTAACAGTGTAAATGATTTTTGATGTGGTTTGAATTTATATTCAAAAGTACATATCAAATATTGCAATATAAAGGTTGATAGAATGTTTCGAATATTTATTGAGAAAAAACTGTATGATAGATCTTTTCAATATAAACATTTGAATAAAAACATGCACTGAAAATTCATTCATGATGAAAAATTTTCCGCACAAAATGACGAACGACATACCCTCCCACATGAAACATATAAAAAACAATCGACCATTTTTTTAAAAACAGGAACACATTGTTTCACATTTCAACCCACGGAAACGCCCATAAAAACGATCGAACTACTTTTCCTCATACATTCTCCTTTCATACGTAAAACTCCCCGGCCCGTTTTCCGCGATTATTATTTCAATGTCAATATTTACGCGGCGACTTGTAGAGCTTCATCGTCTCGTTGCGGATAAACATATGTCATATTATCGCGTTATTGATGCTGTGAACTGTTAAGAATCGCGACATGGCGTTATTTTCACATTGTGCCGTTTTTTTGATGTTTTCGTATTGAAAAATTATGAGAAATGCGCATTGGTTTTCAGGCGAAAATGTTTGACGCAATGTGCGAAAAATAAACACTTGAAATTTTTTTTTGTATATTGCAATTATTTCGCGGGTTCTTTTTTTTAAATACGCATATTCGAAATCGCTTAAATTATTCATAATAGTTGTTTGCAGTGATATGTTAGTTTGGTTTTTTCAAATTGCTTTTTAATTAGCGTGTTCTTAATATAACTATCATACTAATTATTGTAAATTAGTGAAGATGTTGCCGTTTCTGAAGTCGATTTTTCTTTTTTGTCATGTTTCAAATAATTTCTTTTGGTATATGAATATTTATAATATTTTTTTAGATTTTCATACAACGTTTCATTTCATGTAAATTGTATCCGAAATGAAAATATTACCATTTGGTTACTTATTGATAATATAATTAAATTAAAATATTTTTTTATGTTCAAAATTATAATATTAATATAAGTTTTTAAATTCACCAGTATAATACATTTAAAAAAATGAAACGAACGTAATATTACATCTGTTTCGAAGAAACGATCATTTCGCGCTCTACTGAAGACAATAATTCGATAAAAAAATAACGGAATCGCAATGCTAAATTTCAAATGATTGAACCCAACCAAAACAGTAAATTTTCTATGTAATAAGTATGCACAATGCATACGCTCATATGCAAATTGCGTATTCAAAAGAAAGTTCAAATTTATTATACAGAAATTAAAATTAAACAAATACTGAAATCGCATGTATGTAACGAGATCGAACAACTTTCAATTGGCTTACTTCCGAATGATCTATAATAAGCTGAAAATAGAGAAAGCAAAACGCATTTGCATCCATTCGTCAATTTATTAGATATTTTCTTATGTGGTTTCACTTTAATGCACCATAAAAACGGCACATTTTTCTTTCTATTTTATACGCGTTAAGTAATTTTATTATAGCTTTTTGTTAATACATACATAAACAAACCCGAAACGAGCTCACACTCATTACAAAAAGACTTCCGAAACACGGAAAATTTTCATACAACACACGGAAGAACGGGGGCGGAGCACCCACTCGAACGCTCCCCGAAAGGGGGGGCGGAGCCGAGGGGGGGACAGGGGCTTTTGGCGCTCAAAACTTTTCAAAACATTCGGCTGTAAATGGTGAGCCGACCCGTGGAGAGATCCGCTCGGGAACAGATGGGATAATCCGCGGTCGGGACTTGTACGGTTTATATACAAAGTACGGTTTGGCTAGTCTCTTTGTGAGATTCTGTTTGAAAAATTTCGGATTTATGTTGGTTTTTTAATGTGTTTGATTTTAATCTGATTTGTGATATGAGAAGTTGCCGAATCGAATGTCTAGCTTGGTTTGATGTTGGTGCGGAAGGGTTTCAGTAATCTGTAATGATTCATTCAACACATGCTTGAAACAATGACTTTATTGCAGGAAATTCTATTGAAAATTTATTTTTTTATCATCAAGTTGATATGTTAAAATATCTCAATCAAATTTGACTCTGATCTTGATATAGTTATTGAATAAATAAATATATAATATTTTGAGCAATTTATTAATAAACGGTTCATGTGTCAAAAACAAAGCAAGGCGAATTAGATTTTATGTAAATAATTGGTTCATGTTAATTGACTACAAAAACATATCAATAGATTTAACATGTTAATCAAACTTTAGTAACTATCGTATGTATTTACTTAAGTGTTTGATTAATAGAATTATTACTCGCATTAACTTAAATAATAATATTTACCGTAATATTAATATAATGTATAATAACGCGTATTCGAGTTTGATTTTCACTGTGTAAATTAATGTTTACGAGTTTGTTGAAAACGTTAGAGCTGAATTTGATAGTTTTATTATTCAATACTAACTGCTTTTAAGTATGCCAAAAATGGTTTTAATGGGATTCTTTACTCAAAGGTATTTTTTTTAAATTGGAAAAAAGTTAAATAATTTTTTATGTATCTGCTAAAAATCTTTGATTACATTAAGTAAAAAAAATAAATCGGAGTTAATTCACTCAATATCCGTTAATTTGTCATGGAATCAAAGATATTGAATCCAATTCGATGTATAATTTGTCATTTTATATAATTTCCAGTTTAGCTGTGTTTTAAGTAACTTTTCATTAGCAACCGTCCTTCAACGAGATCAATTTACTAATAGCTTTTTAATTCGATATAAACGACGGGCACCGTTGAATGGATCCAGTTTAAATTTTTTACTATTGATCGAAAATTTCACATATAGAAAACGTAAAAGTTTTTCCGCTTCGTTTTATTAGACGTTTTTCATTCGCCATTGTCTCGTCAGTCGTAGGTGGTGTCTGCGAATTTTTTTTGTGGAAATTTTCCGTAGCGCCCACTCACAGATTCTTCTAGAAAATATCAAAGGTTGTGATATATATCCTTTTTCTTTTAAGGGCAAAGTTTATTAATACAATTTGTCTTGATGTGTAAATATATCAAGGGAATGTTTAACAAGAAACTAGAATTTAATCCGCGTTTGGATATTCTCGAATTTCGTTTTGTTACTCGTTAAAAATTTCGCGTGTAACCCGCTATTATTTGTCTGATGGTTTATCAAAAATGTTGGCGTTGAAGGATTTCGTTATGCTTTGTTTTGTATTAATTTATATTTTAATGATACATCAAAGCTGAAATGTTTTGTATATGAGCTATTCAAATTTACGAGTTCGGTTTATTAAAAATTGTATAACGTGAAATGAAATGTATCGAGAATTAAATTTAAATTCGAATTATATTTACGAATTTCGTTTATTGGAAAATTGCGATTATTTGTAATCTATGTACTCCACATTGATTTGAATTTATTTTTTACATATATGAACACTACTTTACAAATTGATGAATGTTTGTAATAAATATATTTATTAATTATAAAAAAAAAATAACGCAACAATCAAGAATCGTAACTTCACACATAACACAACCTCGAAACGCACATTACAGACATTACCCGTAATAACAATAATCGCAGCGAATAAGTAATTTCACACCGGCGTTTATAAGCCCATTTCTATTATAAATATACATCATAATTGAACGTGAAAAACGTCTCGAAGGGAACACACAATTTTAAAGGTAATTTGTCAAGTTGCAAGTGAGACTAATTGCACCGTTGACAGGCGTCTACCGATAAAACAGCACTCTGTTTATTACAACGTGACGTACAAACAAAAGGAAACGTTACCTTTATATGTGCACACACACACGCGTTTCATTGTTCCACGTGAACAACACAATGAGCATCCACAAAACGAATTACAACGTGTAGTGTACGCGAGAGTCGAGAAGTGTTACCGTCTTGTTCCTGCTCCTCGGGAACTTCGATCGGGATAGGTGTTCATTGTTGAAATTTATAAAAATAACGCGAAAAAGTGTGATAATTATAGAACAAACGAAAAAGTTTCTTTGAGCTTCGTTATTATTTAATATTTTCAGTGTTTGGAGAAATTTATTACGAAATTGTTTGTAGAAACGTAATGAATTCTATTTTTAACTGTGATAATATTTAGCATTTTTTTAAAAAAATTTTTTTTTGCAACTCAACACAAAACCTGTGAATGCCAATACAAACATCAACTTTGACTTATTTTAATTTTTTTTCAAAGACGGACTCTCAGCGCACACGACCCAGTTTCTATATCAATTTACCGAGAAATAAATATAGTCTGCCGGAGAAATTAATCTTCTACAACAAGTGACTGTTGATCGAATAATAATTGGATAGAGAGAGGGGTAGAAAGCCGGCGCCGGGTGGGCGGCCAGAGGGGTTTCCCGCCCGATGGAGAGAGAGAAACCTTTTCCATTCGCCAGAGAGAAATGGACTAGTGGGCGGTGGGCCCGAGCTGGAGATGGAAGCTGGAGTCGAGGAGTCGGGAGACGGCTGGAGCCACGAGGGGAGGCTCCAGGGGGTGGCAGACGGAGATTGTATATGGAACAGTGTGTCAAGGGGGTGGCGACATTCGGCTCGATTTATTACGATGTACTTATATGTGCCGGACATGATCGGAATTATTCACGAGGGAGTTCGCCGCGGCCCGTCGAAAAAATTCGATGGGTTTGGTTAAGTGAGGTGAGCGTTGAAGAACGGCGGCGGAGAATTAGAAGATGTTGCGATCGTTCGAAGATTGCGTCCTCTGGTTGTTTTTGTGCGGAGGGAAACGTTTGTTATGTCGAATGTTATGGCCGCTCTGTGAGATTTCGAGGTTTTTTTTTATTACGTATAATGGATGTTCGTTAGAGACCATATTATCTCGTAACAAATAAAAGAGTCATTAAAGTAATCACAATGTATTAGTGACAAAAGAAAAATCAATTTTTCTTTCGCCCATTTGGCGAGAAAAAAAATTTCCACTCGATCAAAAAAATGAATTAATTTACATAATAAAAATCGCATCAAATAAACATAAAGCAATCTGTGCTTATTGACGAAAACACGTATCCGTAATTTGAATAACATGCAAAGTTAATGCGAAACCTTTCGACCCGTTTACAAAACCGTTCATATTTGATTCTATTACGCGTTTGATTTATGTTTGATGTCGATTGCATTTATGCTCCTCATAGCGATTCGATCGAGTGAAAATCTTTCGTTTTCCCGCCGAACAAAACGTAACGGCGATGAGAACGCACATTAATTACGAACTCTGTTCCCAGAGACTGGGAAAATACAAGGGAAATATCATCTATAAATACGGCGACCATGCGTCCTTTGTTATATGAGACAGTCCTTTATTTAGATCTCAGGTGAAATACATTAAATTTTGTTATTCGAAGCGAAAACAAGATTTAAAATTAATTCTGGAAAAAAAAAAATTTTAATCGAAATTTAAATTATACAATATGAATAATATTAATTTAAATTTATAAGATTAGACTGGTTAAAAAAAAACTATTTATAATGAAATATAATAGTAATTAATAGTAAATTTCAATCGTTATTTGCACTAGTTGAAATGAACATAATTAAAATTCTATTTTAAAAATTTCGAAAAAATATATTTTGTAAAACCAACGACATTTAATTTATATTTTTTTCAGGAAAACATGGTCACAGCATCCATAACACAGAATAGAAGAGATTCTGAAGTCAATGGACCGTTTCCAAAACCGCATACCGTAATACGCGAGAGCCCTCTGTCCATCGCCGCGTTACACGACCATCTTACATTTATCTGTTCGCGTATAAATATAATACATAATAATTTGTATAAAAGATCGTATTTATAAACGAGATATCTGACTAACGGCCGTTAACTGACCGTGAAATTATAAAAGAAAACTCGCGCGTAATGAAAATTTTCATTTCACACCCGACGCCGTCAAATTAACCGGCTCGAATGCGGTCCCGTTGAAAAATTATTCCGCATTTCGGTTGTTCTTATTTATTTATTTTTTTCCGCGTGTATTATGGTAACCTCATTATTACATAGGAAACATTCCTGTGTTTGTTTATGTAGTGTGAAATTTTTGAGATTGTAAACGATTTGTTTTTCGACATCTTCGGAATTTCTTACGCGAGAAAATAATTAAATACTTTTTTACGTTTACATTATGAAAAAATTGATCTTATTATGAAATTATTATAATTCAACATATTATTTAAAAAAAAACTTACTAATAAATTACATAAAAAATTATAATTATATAAATCTTTATATTTTATTCAATAATATTTTCGTGTTATTTAAATCCCACAAATCAGACAAGCGCTTATCTGTGAATACAAATCGAACAAGATTCCAATCCAATCAATTACGCCTTCAAACTCCACTAGCGGCTTTTCCAATAAAATTAAAGCATAACGGGGGTCACATTGATAATATTTTTTCATTTTGGATAAGTTGACCTGGCGCTTATGCTCGTTGTTTATTCGTTTGCGTGTCCACGACGCGAAATCGATACGATTAATATAAAAGTCAAACAAGTTGTGACGTGATACGAGCCTATTTTCAGCTGGTAGGAAGCGAAGGAAAAGTGACTCGGAAAATTAATGAACGGAGCCTCTGTCGAAAAGATAATGGACGAACGATCGCTATCGAATATTAAAAAATAATGTGAAAAAAAATTAAAGGAAACGTTCGATTTTCGCGCGGGTTCCCTTTGATGGGAGCTTTTCGTGTTTTCGCGATCAGATCGATGTAAATTTTTAATCATGTTAATGATACGATTTGTGTATGGATTTTTTTTTATATTGTGAACGAAAATGGATTGAGTTGTGAAGAAATTTTTTTGCTTTTGTAAAATGAACGGAATCTAGGTTTGATTTTATTAAGTGTTGAGAATATTAAACTTTGATAGGTTTCGTAACAAGTTTCATCAAAATACAAAGTATTACGTAGTTAGGGCATTAAATAAATTTACAGAAGAGAAATTCTAATGTGTAAGTAAAAAACAATCTGTATTTTATATATATACATACCGCAAATCAAACATAATATTTATATTGAAAAATTAGTGCGTACTTTCATTCATGAAACGTCAATACTTTTTTTTCTAAATATACATCACAATCGGCAACCCCGAATATTTGGCAGTAAAACTTTTTGCGTGTATGTTATCATAAACAGAATTAATACACAATATATTTAATAAATATATAATAAACGAGCACGGTAGATTGCCGAAACATAATTCGCCTTCGCCCTTGGTCCACTTTGATAGGAAACATTCCTCCCCTTAACCCCATTCTCATTGACATTGATTTAGAAGCGACGCAAAAAAGGACACCGAGGAAAGCTTAAAACTACAAATTTACCAAAGCGAACAAAAGGAAAATATTTTTGCGATCCCGAGCGGGACGTTTTTACGGTCGCACCCCGTTTCGAGCTCAGGGCCTACTTCGTACCTAGCTAGGCCGCGTTGTAAATATAAAAGCGAATAGAGACCGAGTGAGCATTGTGTACTTATTTTCGACATTTTCGAATCACAATGGCGACGCGGATATATTTTGTGTGCGTAACCGAAGTGGGACGACGAAATTTTCAAAGAAATGTATTCTTTGTTGAGTCGTCATCGTTCTTTTCGGATTTGATATGGGATTTTGTAAATTTTTATTTCGTTTTGATCTTGTTGTTACTAGGAATGTCATTACCGGTAAATGACTCAAAAAAGTGTTCGGTAATTTACCGGTAAATTTTTGATATTTACCGGTAAATAAAAATGATTTATTTTTTTTTAGTTTCGAATATTTTCCAGATATCTTTGAAGAGTTTTCGTTTTATTTTGAAAAATGTTATTTTTTGGGAAAGTATTTTTAGTTTGACGTTTTATTCGGCTTCTCGTTATTTTTTTTCAAATTTAATTTACCGGTAAATCGGTGATTAAAATAATATTCACAGGATTACTAATAAATTAAATTTTTGGTAAATCTGACATCCTTAATTGTTAGTAATTGAAAAATATGGTTTTTTGTTAGTGCTATGGGAAGATTTTTTTTTGATTCTGTTGGGAATTCTAGTACTTTTTATCGATTAAAATTAATTGTTATTGATAAGGAAAAGATAATTTTCTAAAGATCTAATACTGAAATTATTTTCTTTGAAATGTTTTCAATTGACATCTATATTTGTGTTATTTGTTGCTTATCGTCAATGATCAATGGAATCAATTTATTTAACATATATATATTTTTTCATTTTATACTATAAGACATTTTTTTTATTGAATTGAACTTTTAGTTAAACCATAATAATATATTCAACAAAAAAATACATACATTACATTACGTAAACCAATAAAAATAAACTTTTTTTTCAATACGCAACCGAATACATTCAATAAAAAAAAACCACATTTTACACCAAACACGGACGAAATAAAAATCGAGAATCGAAAGTGGCGGATTTGTCAAGGTTCCGCGCGTCGAAGTTTGCTCTTGCAATATCACAGCACACTAAAACAATCCCATTTTATCGTTCGAACCGAAAAAAACCGCATAAAAATTGAACCGTCGCCAAATCCAACGACACTTAATGACACGGTAATCTATCGCGCATAAAAGCCTGCGAAGGGTCCGACCCTAGGTGTGGGCCACTTTCGAACTCCCAACCACCCCCCGGCGGGAAAATTGAATAGTGGAAGGGTTCGTTTTGAGTGGTGGAGCCGTTCGAGTGCGAAGTCGCCGATTCGATAAGGATAAGTGTGGGATGTGTGCTCGATGGGTGTCTTTTGTGCGCGATTTTTGTCGGTGTTTTGCGAGTGTTAGTTTGTTTGTTTTGTGTTTAACTGTTGCGGAATTGTGTTGAGATTCGATCGGTTTGGTTGTTTGGTGCGAATTTGTTTTACGGTGTGTGTGTGTTCTTTTGGAGGTGCTATGTTTGATTTTTGATTTGCGTATGGTCATGTAATCTTGGCATGAGATTCTTCTGATTTTTCGATCCCGTGTTTTGTCATTTCATTGGTGATATATAAATGTATATATGGACTAATCTATTTTCCACATATATGAACATGATGAGACAACGGGTGCAATAACGAGACGAGATTTTGTAGGTGGTCTTTTTTATATAACATTTTTTATGAATAGTGTAAAGGTGTGGGAAAGGAAGGAGGGCCGATTCAAACTCGCAAACCGCACGCATTGGTGTGCAAATCACCAACGACCGCATGCAATATTTGTCCCAATAATCACGACGTCGGCACATATAATTCGCACGGCGTCGATAGTTAAAAATCGGAACCATTTTTTTGGGATCGTCTCACCAATTATAGAGATTATACTCACATTTTCGAGTCAAATATCCAATTTGAGAAGATCGAGTAGTCGTTAAAAACAGAAGCTACCCTCGCCATCCTCACGGCTTGAACCATCATCCTTAGGAATGACAATCCATGTAGTGTTACCGCTACATCACGAGCTGACTGATTTTTCGATACATAATAGCTTGGAATTTATAGCACGAAAGGAAATTAAATTCTATTTATATCGAGCATAGAAACCTGAACTATTTTCAAATTAATTTGGATCAACTTGCGTGAATAATCATTCAAAATTAACTCTGATTTACAAACAGCAATATTGTTACGTACATATCGATTATTTGGCTATCCTATATTATGAAAAAGCATCGTATTATCGATTCAGTCGTGAATATTTCAGAATATTGATGTAAACGTGCGTAGCGCTGTAATAAATTTCGAGTCGATCGACGAGCGAATGCGTATTTTTTTTCGCGAAGGATAAAAATATTCGCATCGTATGATCCCCTATATATAATAGCGGATATCTGTCTGTCTGTCTGTCTGTCTGTGTGTCTGTCTGTCTGTGTGTCACAATGACGCTCGCGACTCTCATTGTATCGG
>JAOXNN020000058.1:75305-95073 GCA_028571205.2 Hydropsyche betteni | reverse complement strand
TTTATCGTTTTCCGTTTCTTAACAAAACCGCAGCCGATGTTATTAACATCGGGCCTATATACTAGTAATATAATAATTTGAAATTGTGTTCCTATTCGGGACGGTTAGACAACGAGATCGTTCGGGAAATTCGTTTTGGATTTGCGATCGATGAAAATCATGTCTCAAGTTAACTCCGTTGTAAAAAGTAGAATTTGTTGTCGAGCAGTTCTTGACCCACATTTTCCGACGAGAAAATTTCATTCGGTAAACACGTGTACAAAATTTATAACGGAATGCTAATAAAATTCGTATGAATCGCTTTTTTTAAATGACTGTAGATTCTTACACAAATTGATGACTTATTGCAACTCAATTTTTGTATGAATATAGATCATTCGATATATACTGTAAAACGATCATAAACTTCTAGTAAATTTCGTAATAAAAATTCATGAAATAATAATAACTATATTAGTGATTCAGTCAGTGCCTTTTAACGACGTAGAACATTTAAGTAAGTATTTTATGTGTGAGACTTTCGGTCATGGTGTCGTTAAATTAATTCACGAAAATAAATCCGTTACGTGCACGAAAGTGTGTACACGTTCTCATTCTAGTACGTTCGGGAAATTGTGCTCTCAATAATTTACTAGGAAAATATCCGATTTTGTACACAGGTGAAAAACGTAACGCTCTCAGAGGTTCATTTCGGCCTCAGTCCGATCCCAAATAAAAAATAACAATATCAAGAACCAGTCTAGGTTAAAAATAAGCTTTCTTGTGGGTGGACGAGACATGCGCGGCTAAAACAAAGGCTCAGACGTCGCTCGCGGAATTTATATTATAAAGAAAATTTTCGGATAGCGTTCAATTTTCATATTGCGTTTCTTTATTTATGTGTTTAAAACGAAACTCATTTTGATATGCGCACTGTTTGGTTTCAAGTTTCCGCTTTAACGCTTCGCATGTGCTAGTAGGCATTGTTCTTTTTTATTACCATTTTAAGTGAACTGTGAAAACCTGTTCGCTAACATAGGTGACTTTGTAAACTGTTCTACGTTATACCGGTTGTGTTAATAAGAGAATAGTGAATGTTTCATAGAAAAAAAAAGTACGTAATTTAAATTAACGATATCGTTAATTATATTTAAGAATAAAAAAACGGGCATTATTAAAAAAAAAAAATGTATTGGATATTTACCAAGAATCGAATTCGATTATAAATCTTTGTTAACGATGTTTTAAATTGGCGAACATTTAAACTGTTCAACATCAAATTCGTCTGACTGGAAAATTCCATATTATTCTAAAATTGAAACAAAGGGATAAGAAACAACGCACGTTCCAAGAAAACGAGAGGAACGATCGGGGATATCAGACGAAGAAATTTTGAAATATAACATAATATGTCCGGAACAGACAAAATCAATGTTTTCTCGTCTGCGTCTCAACGATCCGATTAATTTGACGATTTTCGGCAGGTATCAATTTTTTATATTCTGTATTTTTCCTAAATTACAAATGGGGCTTTGGAATATAATTTATATCATCATCATAAACAGCTTATACAACGTCCATTGCAGAAGAAAAATTTACTAGTACTATCGAAAATTCAAATATTTTATAAAGAGAAAGCTTAATACCGAAATAATATCTTTCAATAATAAATATGTCACAAAATCGTGTTCATTTATTAACCAGATCAATTTCGAAAATTTAGTACATTCAATAAAATTTATCTATTGACATCTTATGTAAGAAATAATAAATAAATAAAAAAACAACACTTTTCACGAATCTACTAATATCCGACCTATTGATTTATTTTTGCAAATAACACTTTTTCTGAATATTTCTCGCCTCCATCCTTTCTCGAAGGTTTTATCGCATTAAAGACATCAGGTAGCGAACGATAATGTTTATGTATATTTTATTTCGCAGAGATTTGCGAGAGTCGCAACTAAAAGCCTGCATGTATTATTCAAAGATGATCATGTGCGAAAGGCAACAAAAGAGCGTCAAAAAAAAAAATGTCGCTCACTTTCACAGGTCTGTGCGGTGATTTGAAGGATTTGTAATGGAAAAGCCGACGGTGTGAGATTGATTTTGTTGCGGGGACGATGAAAATTTGATGTTTCGGGTTGGTGCTTTATGTTAATGTCCTGTTTGTGCTTAAATATTTTAATGGCGTTTAATGCCGTGGATGTTTCGTGTGCATGTGTTGCATTAATATGGTTTTTTCCGAGTGAAACTTTATGTTCTCTATTTATATGCAAATACGCGTTACAACTACGGTTTTCAGTGTTTTTTTTTGTGATTGAGTGTTATGAGAGAAGTTGAATAGAATTTAGGTATTTGGACGAATAAAATGCATGCTGAATTTAAATTATTGTGTTTAAAAGTTTTAAATTGTACGGTTGACATGGAAAAAAATATGTAAATTCAGTTATTCGATTCGGAAAATTTCGATGATATTTTAAATGTAACGAATATTAATCTCGTATTCCGGTTAATAACATCGGATCAATGATTCCATACAGAAGTGAAAGTTAACATTATTATACAACGGCGAAAACGAAATGTTTTACTTTTCACTGATTTTCATAAAAATAATACAAAAATAAAACACGAAACTTTATTTTGAAGTAATGAATTTAATATGCAAATGAACTTCGTGAAAACACGATATTTTTCATAATACGAACTATGTATTATGAGGAATGGAAATGAAAAAAGAATACAATATATTTGTTTTAATTTTCTATTCAAAAACTTATTTATTTTTTATAAAAGAAGTTTTTTATTAATATTCAAATGATATTTCAAGAGCAATAAAATTAACGAGAAATTGAAATAAAATGGAACAAAGAAGCAAGTATTTTTCTACAATACATACATGTACGTATTATACATTTCACGGACAAAGTGGCGCCCTCCTTTGGCCAGACATGAAAAATATGGCAGCGTTAAGATTTCATACGCGAGAATTTATTATTTAAGCATTTAAACATCAATATTTATAATTTACGCAGCGTAATTTACAACAATTGCGACAAGACAGCAATAAACCTCTCCACGAGGATTTTATGAAATATTAAAACACATTCGTTAGTTTGTTTGAAACGTAATTCTTCTGCTCATCCGTACTCAGCAAAATTCTTACCTATCATACTTAGCATAATATTACGACTCACATAATATACAAATTGATCAATCATTTCTTGAAACTCTAATTTATTCTTAATTTAAATTACAATTCAAACAGACTTCTAAAAAAATATTTTATTTAATCAAGAACAACTTGAAAACTAAATATAATATACTTAATAGATTGTACGATTTGTATTATTATACAGATTTGTCAATCTAAACTAACCTTTTAAGTTGGAAATGATATTAATCATATATATTTTTTATAATTATCATCGTAGTTTATATAATATCTATTGTAAAGGGAAAATAATTCTAGATGAATTGAAATGTTGAAAATCTTCTCGTACCTCATTAGAAGAAAATCTTTTTTCGTCCACATGTCAAAATTTCCAAATATTTTTAATGAACATAAGGCGTACCGAATTTTTTTTAATATAATAATAAAAAAAGTTCAAAATTTTTATCAATCAAACGGTTATTTCGATTTTACTTCAAATGCTTTGATCAAAATACAGTAAGCCCCCTCTATAACGTCATGATATATTCCACGTTATAGGAGTTTAAGGTTTTTCAATTTTTTTTTTTTTGACATTTTTACGTGTTAACTGTTTGTTTCAAATGCATTTGAAAAAAATGAATTTGAATGCATTTGAACGATATAGGGGGGTTTATTGTAAACATGACAATTATTCTTTTACTAGTAAATAGGCCCGATGTAACATCGGTTGTGGATTTATTAAGAAACGGAAAACGATATTTCCGATTGTGTGAACCCGAAATGTGTACCCGATTTGAATATTTAATATTTAATTAATAAAACCAGTTCATTTATTATTGTCACATTTACTACGTATAGGCAAAGCCAGAGGCAGTAGGTAATAAGCATCATATTATAGACGTTAACCGTATACGTGAAAAATTCGCGAGCGTCATCGAACGAACGAACACATGAACAGACGAACACACACAGAAATCCGTGATTATAGAGGATCGATTGACTGATTATTTTTCAACAACGTTTTCACGTTCGAGAAAAACCCAATTTCATCAAAACAATCAACAAACGTTCGGGAAAATACTCAAACACAATCCATCCAAAGCGCCAACCAAATACTTGCACGTGCCTCCGTTCCGCGAATCATATTTTCTTCATCACTATCTTACCGAACGATCCACGTTCCACGAACCACGCCCATCCACACACAGACCACACCGCACGCGGCTGAACTCCGAAGACGAACCATCCAAGAAACCTCACACCGAACCCATCCGACAAAAAGCCCGCTCACGCACCGAGCCCACGGCCACCGCCGTCTCCCAGCACAGAGGACGCACATTCTATTTGCGCCTCCGCCACCGCCATACGTCACCGCGAGCCGGTCTACGCTCGTGACGTCACGCCGAGCGCCGTAGCCCTACGTCACGCGGCGTGACGAAATGGCGCGCGGGTGACGCGGCTCTACGTCACGCGCGGGCAAGGTTGTGCCCGTGTGTATGCGCCTTTCTCTTTCTCGGCCGCTGCGCGGGGCATGGGTGTGTCCTTGTCGGTCTCGCTTTGTGGTTTTGTGTGTTTTGTGCGTGGCGAGCGCGTCGCTCCGAAAGTGTTTGGCGCGCGAGAATTGGGCGATTTTCGGTTTCGTTCGTTTTGGTCTTTGGGTGTGCGATGTGTCTTTGCGGGGCAAGGTATTCGTAGTTCGGTCGTTTGTACGTATAGTGGTTGTATCCGGTGTTGTTTGACGTTTTGTTTTTCTGTACAATAGTCCTCAACTGAGGACTGAAGTAACATGAATATATTTTGTGCTATTTTTCAAAAATTAATCGCTAAATCTCAAGTTAAATTTCGGAAACATATGAAATCAATCGATTTATTGTATTGAAAATCGAAATTTTGATACAGGTCAAATTTCAAATTTCAAATCAAAAATTTTCTATTTAAAATCAAATATTTCAACAGAAATGTGTGAGATAGTTGAATGTACAAAGAATTCTATTATTTTCTTAAAACTCCATTTTCGCCAATGATATATTCCATTGAAGAAGTATTTTCTAAGAATAAATTTTCTGCCAAAAATTTTCTCGCAAACCCATCGATCGGATCAAATTTGGTAGAGATCATACAAGTTTATCTACATTGACAAATTGCAACAAATACCACATGAATGTGTACAGTAAATTTTCTGCAGCAACTGCTAAAGAAACGTTAAAAATGATTATATTTTAAAAGCGTTATGTAATTATTTAATGTTCTCTTATTCCTGTTTTATCTGTTTTCTAGTCATAAGCTTTCATAATAGTGATTACAAGTGAATATCATAATAATAAAATGTGGCTTAAAAAATATATATTACATAAAAATATTAAATTTAAAATTGAAAATATTCAATTCGAAATGGAAAGTATTTGGTTTGAAGTCGAAAATATTCAACTTGAAGTGAAAAACCTGTGTTACTAAAATTGATTGATTTTTTTTGTATAGATCCGAATTAGTTCCGAAATTAAGGAACATATCTTAGTCGTAAGTTGAGAAATATCTATATTTGAAACGTTGATGGAATAAAATTATAGTTTTATTATAAAATTAAATCGATATGTTATTCAATATAAATTTTCGTATAAAAATTGATTGCTAGATACTGCTAATGTTAGATGGATAATAATGATTATTGTGCTCGATCATTACTATGATTGAAGTTGGAATATATTGTGAAATTGCATGTAGCGTACATGCGAATTTGTAAATAGCTATGACCATTTGCTGTGAACGTTGTCGATGTACATATGTACTGTACAATGTACTGGTTGATGTAAAATGCAGACGTTAATATTCCAGACTGGCAGTATACATTCGGTTTGTGCAACATAATGTCAACGTTTGATCGTTTCATCGAAAAACCGTTTAATTTATATGAAAAAAAAACCATCAGTACCATTAATTAACAATTGCGAAATATCGAGTTGTAACAGATTTATCGACGAAATGAAATAGCAATAAATTTCGTGAAACAAACGAATTCCAATTAACATTTTTTTATGCAAATTAAAAAAAGAATTTTGAAAGGAATATTTCTCAACGTCAACTTTCATATATAAAACCATCGTTTTTATATAGATAAACACTTTTGGAATGCCTTATAATTCAATGAGAAAATTGTCCGAAATGTACGAGGCGAATTTCGAATTTCGCATCTATATTTACCCGATCACGAATCGTGTAAAAATAGTGCAAGAAATTTCCCGTTCATGTGGGCGAACATTCGCGATGTGGGCGTTTCCTGGTATCCCTGTGGTCTGTGAATATCGAATTATGATGACTTTTTGCACTAAGAAGTTAATATGTTTGTTTGTGTTATCGTATGGCTCATTTTAACTCTATTACTTTATGATCTATCAATTATTTATTCGTTCAGATTTTGTAGATTTCTTCTCACATTCACGATGATGTTAAAAATATTATTAATTAAATATATCTGTATTTTAATTTGATAAAAAATATTTTAAAATCAATGTGCAAATCGAGGTCAACAAATATTAGAAAGTGAGGGGATATGGTTACTTTTAAAATTATTAAAGAAATGTAGATTTTTTTGTTTATTATAATTAATATATAAATTATTTATTTTTGATAAAAAATTTAGATTTCCAATTTATAGAAAAGTGATTATTTTCGTATAAATATTATATATTTCAGATTACGTATGTAAACTTGACGAAAGTGTGATGGCGAAAAGGACGGTGTCGGCGTGGAACGTCCGTGATTAAGTTTATTATCATTTTTAGATGAAATCACAGCGAAAAGAGAGAAAGAGACAGTCTAAGGGTTAAATAAACGAACGTTCAATTATATTATGTAAATTCGGGACGAAAGTGGTCGAATTCTATCCCGTTTCATGAAGATTATCCGCATTTCTAGGTCAGCTTACCCTACGCACTAGTCCTTCGCGGAACGTATTCCAGATTCTTGTAAAACACCTTGCATTATCCTCTTTCCTAAGAAAGATAATTTTATCATTTCATATTCCGGTAGATGAAAATAGCTTTTTGTATTTAAAAAGATAAAAGAAAATAAATACGGTTGAATACATTGCACGAGCTATTATAACAAAAAAACGATGCTATTATATTCCATGAAAATTTTATTATAACATTAACATATTTTTAGTACACAAAACATTTTGATTCAAACATTATCCAATTACCTGCACAAAATAATTTAATTTTCATACCTATTGTTACTTAAACCTCATACATATAAATTCAATACTCAATTTGATTCACAAAATTAAATACAACCCACTAAATATCTCAACGCCATAACCCAGACTAATTAATAAAAAAAAACAATCAACCCTCAAACTCAACTAAAACACCCGAACAACCTTTTCACCCACGTCCAGAAGAAAACACCCATCGACATTCAGTCAACACAGGAGTATTGATTCGCTGTAAATTTACAGAGGTTCGCGCGCGTAGACCCATTGTGTGCTGTTTCAATTAAACATTTATGAAAATTCGGGACCGTGCACGCAGGCCTAAATATAGTCGAAGAGGCTTCGAATTGCCAGGGCTTATTTCCGACGAGCAGGTAAGAGATTTCCCGGATGTTCGTCATTCGAAGCTCTGCCTGAGGAAGCCTGCCTATTTTCATCCGGATATTTGACGGGGCCCGATACATAGATAGTTTGAAAATATTTGTGCGATACTGAAATCTGTGTAAATCGTGTTGGCTTTGAAGAAATCGAAAGTGTTAAAAAAAAGAAATTTTTGATTTATTCAATATGATTCAATGAAGTATTTTGATTTGTTATTTTCATCATATCCAAAGTTGATAATTATATTGATTTTTTTTAAATAATTGAATATTGAAACAATTTATAATCAATAATAATCTTTCATTAACCACAATCCAATCGCTTAACTTTAGTGATCACAAAAACCATTATAAATTTAATAAAACCAATGATCACGTATCGAAATCGATTTCAAAATGAGTCGACTCGACCACAAATTGATTCGATTTACATGAAACAATGCGTTCGCGCAATCTTGGCATTTATATTAAACAAACACATTTTTCCGATCAATTATTCCCACTCCGTACTTTCCCGAGGGCCGGATTATATCTTGTATTTATATTTATGTAGGTTTCTTGTGCGTATAATGTGATGAGAGACGTCGTCGCAATTTCTCATATTGCTGTCCGAATAAAATACTGAATGCGTATTCGGAATGTCTCGCATATTAAGTTTGTTGTGTCATAAAACGAAACGTGACGATGTCGACTGATCTTTAACCCTTTGTCCGATACAGCGTTTCTTCAACTTTGATCCTCAGCGTGATATCGAGGAATCATTAAGTTTGTTTTAGTGTGTGCTAATTTACAGAAGTACCGTTTGATCAATCACTGAACATTTGTCGGAAGAATAATTATTTTTTCTATTATCATATCGATTTATTGAATAATTCGAATTATGAAAATAAATAAATTGTACATCTCAAATGGAATGATACCTTGAATTGTTCATAGATAAAATTTCACTCAATTATTGACCTTTTCATTATTATTTTATAATCAAATTAAACGAATTCATTCAACGCATTCATTCATTTTGTGCAACGCAAAACGGATTCATATTGCGATATGATTTTATAAACGGTTAATACTAAATATATTCATAATCAATTAAAAATATATGAACAAATAAAATCCACAGTATTCATAAAAATCAAAGGACAACAAAAAAAATCCAATAACCAAACAATGAACACGGTTGCATCCGCAAGTTTCGAACTGAGCACGGTCGCACATATCGAGGGTTACATCTTATTGCGGTCAGCTAAGGGTTAATTGCTATAGCCAGTTGCCAAGAGAGCCAGTCACGTATTCGTCCGGTTATTTCGTCGGGCTTAGCACTTGCACATGTACCATATTATAATGGCGAGCGAGTCTCGGGGCCGTTATGGTTGTCCGCTTCTGGCGCCATGGTTAACGGTCCGCCGTTAAAAATCCGCGGATTCCTACTGTTACGTGTCTTTTTTATACTTTTATGTCAGTTTGAGATGTTTTTTTTTTTCGTCTGGGGTCTTGAAGGTGATTGATGTTTCTGAAGGTGTGTTGTGTTATGTTGGTTTATTTTTGTATCATTGTTTTTATAATACTTGATTGTTCATAGTGTTGAAGTAAAATACTCGATTGATTCGGATGTAGAAAATGTAGATTTTGATTTTTAAATTATAGAAATATATATTTCATAATTAAAAAAAATGTAATAAAACGAGTATTATTATGTAGATAGCTTTAATGATTTCATAATACAAATGTATTTTTTCTCTCCGTCTCGGTAATCCTATAATTTCCTCAGAGAAAAGCAACAAGCAATAATCTCAGATAAGTAATTATTCAAGATTAATTTACTGTTTATTTAATATTTGTTTGATAACTGTTATCAAATAAAAAGTTATAAAAACTTTTTGTTCCATGTTGAAAAAATTCTCGCAGATGAAAAAAGTTAATTATGAGTGTGGAGTCTGCCGTGCTAATACCAATTTTACAATTAAGTGTTTCTTTGAAAATTTGAAATATATTATTATATAAATAAAATATTTCAAGCGTGATACAAAATATTAAAAAAATACATAATAGTCAAAGAAAAAAATTGTAAAAAAGCAAATTTGATTTTTTAATCGATCAAAAGTTGGAGCATAATCGAAAAGAATTTGAAAAAAAATATTTAAAGACATAGGGAATTTAAAGTACTCATTAGAAAAGTTTTTTTATAGCATTTAAAGTATACATTTCGGATATTATTTTTAAAAATTTACTTTTGATTTAAAAATTAGTTTTTGGTATTGCGATTTCTGTATTAATGGGAAAAAATTCTAATCTCAAGCATTTGAAACTTAATATCTTCTATTTCAATAATTTTGAAAGTATCTATGGACGTTTTTGTGAGCGTAAGATTCATTGTAAATTTATGATAAATTAAAATTTTTACTACTAAACTCGGTTGTAAAAACGTGACGTTAGAACTTTCACACTAAAAATTATGGTTGTTCTTCTTAGATGATAGATAAATTTTTAATTGCATTTTGAGCAATTATACAACATTTCTTTACCGTTGAATCTTATATATATTTATAATGTATATTAATATATTACTTTTTTAATTAGAGATATATAATATTTTTAATTATTCGATCAAAGAGATTTTCCAAATGAGTGAACTGAAGTTTTGTCGGACTACTTGAGAAAGTTTTACAAACTTATCGGCAACATGGGTCGCAAAGCGTTTCACAAAAAAACTGAATAGGAATTTTAAACAACGAAAAAAAAAAAACGTTATATAAAAAAGCCTTACAACCCGAGATTCAAAACGAAATCTTACCCAAACAAAAACCTCGATACACAATGATAAACGCCCCTCGATCCGAAACAAAGCATAAAAATCAACGGAAAAAATTCATACCCTCGGAAAAGCATATTCCGACCACGCAATAAAACCATCCGAACAAATAAATAAACAAAAAATGTTACGAACACCTGAACGGCGACGATAAAACGAGCCGCACTTGCATAAAAACCAATCGATTTGCGCCCGCGCGAAACGAACGACCGCCAGGGCAGGACAGGGCTACACGGGCCCGCCCCAGTGCGACAGGGACGGACTCACGAGCGACTTAATTATTGTTTAGAGGTCCCGAATAAGCTAGCGAGCCGGCTCGCGGTGACGCTTATCGGCGTTGGGGTTAATTGGCCGCGAAATCGCACACGTTCGTTTCTATCTGCACATTACTGGGATGTAGGGTCGTTAATTCGATGGGGTTTCAATCGGGTTTGAATCTATGGTTTTTCCGAGTTTTTTCGTTAGAATATATGCGCTTAAATGAGGTTCTGTTGGGTGGTGGGCGGTGCGAGGAAGAGTTCTTTTCTCTAGTGCATATTTTCGCTACATTTTTATTTATTTTCTTATGATCGATACTTTTAAATATATTGGAAATTTTATGAGTTTATAAATCGAGACGTAAAAGTTAGAATACATTATAGGTATTATATGGATATATCAATTATTTTTTTAAGTGATTGTTTAATTTTATTATATTGAAGTTCATTTGTGGAGATGATTTATTGTGTGAAATAATTGAACGAAATCTTATTGTTTTATTACTGCGTTCGACATGTAAAGTAAACGTAAAGTTCCAGTCAATATCCTTAATGATAAAAAACACGTAAAACATTGAAAGGTAAAAGGAGGAAAGCTTTCAATTTGAAAACTCTCATCGGGAAAATGTTGCGCACAGAAAACGTATCGGGGCGAGGGGCGCCGACGAAAAACGATCAAAGAATCTTTCTCTCTCTCAGTATTTTTCATTTTCACTTCTTCCCCTCGACTGCTCCTGGCCCAGCTCCGGCAGGAACGAAAGGAAAAAAGTACCAGACGAGGAAGGAAAAAAAACACAGACTGAAAAAAAAAAATCGGCATCAGAGAATGAAAATTCGAAATGCGGAAAAAAACGCTTTCGCGTATTAGTCGCGTGAAGATTTAATGAGATTTTCCCGTATGAAATATTCAATGCGACTTTGGCCGGGTCGATAGTTTCCGGCACTAGCGCTAACTGATGTTATGTGGAAGGTTTGCGCAATCTAAACAAACCATTTCTTTAAGTACATCACTAATAAGACCTATACTTAAGATAAAACTTTCATATTTAGTTACTTTAATTTTTATTTAGTTTTGATAAAAAACTATAAAATAGAATCTTAATATCACTTTACTTCCATGATCAATATAAATCTACCTTCAATACAACTATCATTAACTATTAACAAGGCTATTACCGGTAAACCGGTAGATGAACCAAACAATAGTTCAGTAACTTACTGATAAATTTTTAATTTTTATCAGTAAATAATTTTTTTTTAGTTTCAAATATTTTGTTTTTTCGGAAAATATTTTAGAAATAATATTGGGGTGTGTAGGGTTTTGATTTTTTTTTCCATTTTTTCCCGTTTCAAACAATTTTTATATAATATTTAATTTACCGGATTACCGGTAAATGAAAATTACAGTAAATTTGGCCTCCTTATTAACTATCAACGCATACAATTTTACCATTTCAAATTCAACGTTTTAAACATTAAATTCAACAATTTACACTTCAAATTGTACTATAGGAAAGTATAATATTAACAAGATCGTAAAGAAATTCGCTACTATGAATTCTAGTTGATTGTTAAATTCAAACTGTAAAACGTCGAATTTGAAATGTAAAAACTACATTCAAATCCACCATTCGAAAAAACCATCCGAACAAAAACGAAAATGTTTCCAACGCACACCATAACTTTATAAATCGCACAAGTAAATAATTTTCCCCGATTCCCCACAAATTCCCGCACGCTCGCACGGGCGTATTTCGATTCCATACGCCCCACATTACGGCGTTATACGCAGTGGCGAAACATAAACGTCCCTCCCCCCGGGTCCTTATGGGGTTTTCGTGTACACAAAAGGGTGCACCCACCCCCCGGGCGGCGCACGTCAGATATCGCATTGTACGCACAGGCGTTTTATCCCCGCACTAATGGAAATGAAATGATAGGGTTAGATTTTTATGCGCCGGCCGAATCGACGGATTAGATTAACTTGTTGGAGTGACTGTTACGCGCTGTTCCCGCCGTTGTTTGGCCAGATAAAACAACTCGGCGGACTGCGTTTATGGATATTATCCCTGCTCTATAATGGGCTCGATAGTTTGTGTGGTCTTTGAACGAGGGGTGGGTTTTTTGTGGGCGATGTTGGGCTCTTTCGATTGTCGGACGTGGAAATGTGGCGAGGTTTGTTTTGTGGGCTGATAAGACGGTTATGGATGATTATGATCAGTGGAGTGAAATGTGTAATCGATGATTTTTGTTTGTTAGTTTTGATTATCGGATAAATATTTTTAAAGTTATTGAGACGATCTTTGGGTTATTTGAATAAAAAACATGTATTTTTGAATTTGAATAATGTATTGTTGTATTGAATTTGATGATAATATTAGTAGATGTTTGAATATAGATTATTTAGTGGATTAATTGTTATTAGATTATTTGCTTATTTTGAATTTATAAAGTGTTAATGGTAAACTAATAAGTTTAAATTTTGATTATTACATTAAAAAATGTGTGTACGTTTATTTTGTAAATATATTCATTTGAGTTTAGTTTACTATAAACATAAACAAAAATATTTAGAATATATAATTTTAAGCACGTTAAATTTAATTACGTGTAAACTAAACATAATGAATGCAACTATAATTTAATTTGATAAAACTATCATAATTTTCAACTATTAAATTTTATCAGTTGACAACATTTATGTCATGCAATATACTGATATAGTGTAAACGTTTTTTATTCATAACGCTTTCTGAATCAAATATTAAATCATAATAGCGCATAATAGAAAATGTTTTGATGGTGTAATTTACGCACGAATTCTTCGTTTCATCCCTTGCTCTGAGAGGTAAAGAAAACCATCTCAATGTAATGCTCCCCCAAGGTATCGTTCAGTATAAAATAGTGATGATTTTAATTTTCATACTATTCTAGGAAACTAGATCCGCTTATTATGTAAATAAGGTTTTGAATAAGAAATTAAATTTTAAAACGCTTCAAAAACAATTTTTTATTTTTAATTATATTAGTTTTCTTTTTGGCTCATTTATTTGTTGCGATGAAAAATTACGTCGCGTCGCCCTTATTTTAAATCCTTGTCCTCATTAAAATTTTGATAGTCGTCTTCATTAACATTTCTCCCTTTTACGGCTCGTTTTTATTACGATTCCCGCGACAAAAAAAACGGCAAAGAGCGCAATGTATTCAAAACGAAGTCAAAAAACATAATATTCAAAAGAATTTTTGCATTCTCGAAATTAATTAATCTACGACCTCGAACGGACGACACAACCACAAAACACGCATCGTCGAAAAATTAAACAAGCCCGGCGGACGTGTAGCCATCGACATAAAGAAATACTTCGTTTCGGAGACGGTACAATTTTGAAAAGAAGTATATCTTCATATACTAGTTTTTTACAACGTCATATACCCGGCTGTTACAGTAGCCATAAGCAGTTTCACGACCGAACTTTTACTGTTGCATTGGCAGTGTGCGAGAATTGCGCACGCGCCAAACAAACTGCTCTTGCATAGTAATACGTGTAACTGTGAGGAGACGTTGACTTCGGATTCGCGAGTTGGTTATCAAATTGAATTGGAATTGTTCTTGTTTGTGCGTGGAAAAAGGTATGTATGTGTGTGAATATGCTTTGAAGAAAATCGAGCGAAATTATGCTTTTCCGATGTACAAGAAAGGCGTTGTATGTTGGATTTTGTATATGGTTGAATTGATTGTTATTATTGTTATTTTTAGGATTCATAATTAAAATTTGAATCGTTAATTTGATCACTATTAACATAGAAGCGGAAAAATATTTTTTTTAAACAATTTTTCATTAATGTAGTTAATTTGATAGAAAAAAATAATTGAGCATAGTTAATTATGCCTTATTACTGCTCTTTGATTCAACGATGTCAATTTATTTTTTAATAATGGTTTTTTATGATATTTACATACTTGATGAAATTGGTATTTCATAACGTGATTAATAATAAGTTTTTTTCATTAAAAAAGACACGAATCAAATATTTTTTTTAAATTTGACTTTGATTCAAGATTTAATCAAATGAAATATAAACTGTGTACAATACAAAAAGGAATTACGTGATGTCTTTGATCGACAAAAAACTCAAAAACATAATCAAATTTATGATTATTCAAAATTTTCATTTATCTGTTGAAAATCGTCACATAAAATCTAATTAAATCACGCCAAATAAACATAAGCAAAAACAATAACCCTGATAACGAATACAGCCTTCGGACAAGAAGATTTTAGGAATAAAAAGTACATGGCAACATCGAGGGCCGATTCGAAAGTGTTGTTTTTAGCGCGCGTACGTACGCACTTGTAAAAGCCGCATAAATTCCGATCTTTACACTTTTATACGTGCGACGACGCGTCGTAAACAACCACGCCGTTTTCGAATTTTCCTTCTACGACGTTTTCGAAAACGAAAAAACAAAAAAAATCCGGGGAAATTCGGCCCGTAATCCGTGTATAGTGCGATATATAAGGCAGAGATTTTGAATCTTTAACAATTTATGAGAATACAGTGAAAATATTTTTTTATTTGGATTATTGATACTTAATAGTTTTTTAATATAATTTTTTTTATTTATTGAATTTACCTCGTAGATTATCCACTGATATAAATACAAAAGAGTCATCTATGAACATGAATGAAAGCATTTCGAAGCATTAAATATATCTTTTTTATTAAAATAAAATGAAAATCAAGTATTGGTTATTTCAAGACTGTAGCTACCTCAAAATTTCCACGGTTTAAAAATCACTGTCCAATAGAATGGAGGAGAACAGCAAGAGAAAACCGACGCACACTCTCACCGTGGGACGCATTTTCCTCCGTCCAGGAAGACTGCCGCTTTCCCGAAGTTTTCCCGACGACGAACTTATTTTCCTCCCCAGGAATGAGTTTGGGGGTGCTCCGCCCCCCCATCTTGTCCACACATAAATACCGGGGGAGGCCGGGGCTACGCCCCCCGGGCCGAGAGACCTAATCTCGTGAAGTCGGCCCTTCGCCGAATGGAATCCTCGTTTTTATTATACACCTGTATCGATGTGTATGTGTGTACGTTTTCTTGTATGGGGTTGTTATGTGGGTGGTGGAAAATAAGCCGAAAACCCGAGGATTTCCGATGCTCGTTTGTCCGATGCGGCTAATATAATTGATATGGTTTCGCGCTCGGATTGATGTGAGCATCGATGTCCGTGTTATGATTATAAAGGAATGTTTTTTGTGGCGTTTGCTAGATATACATGTATATTAAAAAATATATAATACTAATAACAAACAAAAAGAACTTACTTTAAATAAAACACTATGTGAATCATAAATCAAATTATAATTCTTACTTTCATATAATCGCGTTAATAAATATGTCGATTAATTTGTATTTGCTGAATGAAAGAACGATAAAAAATATTTCGAGAATGTTTGGTAGGATGCATTTTAAGAATAATTAGAAGAACGAGACAAAGGAATGTATGGATGAGAAGTGAGACTAGAGTGAGCCAAGTTAAGAGATTGAAATGGCTATGTGGCAAGACAAATGGATGGTAGATGGACACGTGAAATGTTAGATTGTTTGGAATGGCATCTAAGGGGTTGCAAAAAGAGGTAAGAAAGACGGAATAAATGATTGATGAATAAAACCAAAAAGATGTGTGGAAAATATTATATTGGTTGAATATTGTTTAAGGTCGACAATAAGAGAGAATTAGTAAGATTATCTAGTATCGAATATTCTTGAATAGTTAGGTAATATCAAATTAATATATGAATTACATATAACAATAAAAATACTTAAAAAAACTTATCGGAATTATAAAATTAATTGATAAAGTAAAATTTATTAAAGTAGGTAAATATTTTTGTCAAAGTCAAACTGGTTATTATGCGAAATCCGTAATACGAAAATACTCAAAAACAATTAAATACTTTCGCATTCGGACGGGAGTTAATTAATATCACATATTAGATGAATAATACGTAATACTATTATTATAATACGTTACGTCTTAAAATTTAGATTTTTCGTCGAATCCCTGCAAAGTCGGGGGACGAAAACTTTTTGTTTGTTTCTGTGTACGGGAAAAATCGTTTTAAGTAATTTTTGTTATTCCGCTTGCGTTATGACATTTCTCGAGTCGAGTTTGTATTTTCGGCATTTACTTTCACAAATAAAAAAAGGCCTCTTTGTACCTTTGTGAGCATATAATTATGTACACACAATATAAGCGCGAGAATATATTTTGTCGTGTCAATTGAATTTTGCGATATATAAAACCATAAATGTAACATAACATTTCGTTTTATAAAAATCGTACTCTTTTCCTTTTCATCTTGGATATAACAATAAAAGAAACAATACGAGGCCGCAGACTCGAATTTCTTTATTCGAAGCGGCTTGTTTTTTGAATATTGTGATTTCTCGATAAAATGGTTATCTATAAAACGTTTCTGATATCTTCCGAACCTATTGGATTTATTATATTATAATATAATGAGAAGACGTATCATCTTCACTACAAACACAATAAAATTCAGATCGTAATATAACAAAGACATCAAATTTTCTATAAAAAATATTCATGCATTCAAAATACGTTTCCAATAAAAATATATTGCATTGCAGTGGATCATTATAATGTTATAATATAATATTACAATATGAATACCGGAAATATATAAAGTTGTAAGTGCCATTTTTAAGATTTTGAAATACAACAGTTTTTATTAAGAAAATCAAATAGTGGTGCATATAATTAATACAAATTCGCTGTTGATATATACCAGGTCCGACAAACTACTGCTTATTTTCAGTCTAGTTCGCTAGTTAATATTGTTTTTTGAAGAAAAAATTAAAATTAAATTAATTTAGAAATTCTCATCCTTAAATAAAATTGCAGCAGATATATATTCTGAACTTATTGTTACAACTACAGTCACAAAAGCGTTTTTCGGGTTTTGATATAAGTTCCCTATTTAAAAACATGAACCTTGATACAAAACCGATTTCGAACTTTTTTCAAATTTAATCCTTTCATCATTTCCGGTGCTCTTATACGTATTTAGAAACATTCACAAAACTACTACTACAAAACCAAAAAATTCTAAATTGATCCATCCGTCACTCCAACACAACATCCACAACCAAGCACCCATCGCTCCCTCGCTCCGGCAATGACTCGGCGAAACCCCCATCCGACGAACCGCATTTTTCCCACAGACCAGATCACAGACCCGAGAGTGACCACCGTCAAAAATCCGAAGCATCCGGAACCGGCGGCCGGGGAGGACCACCGTCGGAATGCCGCTCTGCTTCGGAGACGGACTCGACGGCGGAGAGCGCATTCCCGCCGAAAAGTTGCCGGTAAACGTGTACAATGGCCGCTCGTAATATATACAGCCTTGCGGGCTGCCTTGCCGAAGGTGGTGACGTCACGGACCAGTCGGAGCCGGAGACCGGTCGGCGGACCGGTCCGCTCCGGACGTCCGGAGTTTGACGGTCGTTGGAATTCGTAGACATCTGTTGGTGGGGTTTCGCGGTTTTTTTTTTGGATTTTTGCTATCGGTGTTTGATGGGTGGGTTGTCTTCGAATTGCGAAGGTTTGCAGTTTTGGTCGAAAAAATTATAATGTATTTTTTTTTTATTGACTGTTTTTTTAAATTGAATGATGGATCTCTGGTGGATGTGAGAAATAAATACGGAGGAATGTATAACTGTCGAAAAAATTCGTATTGATAGAAATGGCTGCTATTTTAAATTTGATTCAAGGAATACAAAAATTTGAAATGATGGATCCAAACAGTGAAAGATTTTTGAATGTTATTTATTAATTATTTCATTATTGTATTAATTATTTCATTAATGTATTATTGAAAAAAAAAAAATTACACAGATTTGACTTGCGGACGAGGTTCAGGAACGTATTTCCGTCGTAAGTCGAGGACTATCTGTATTTTCGAATAGAAATTTTGATTGTGCGACAGGTGTTGGTGAATGTAGTTGTTAAGAACTTGTTTATTATACAGTAAACCCCTTATAACGTTCCCTCCTATAACGTTTGCGGCGTCTCCTCCATATAACGTCATTTTTTCAAATGCATTTAAATTAATTTTTTTTTAAATTTGTTTCAAATGTATTTGAAACAAATAATTGACACATAAAAATTTCCAAAAAAAAAGAAAAATGAAAAATTTTCATTTGTCGATTTCCCTAAATTCCCACCTATAACGTCGAACCTATCTCGACGTTATAGGGAGATTTACTGTATTTTTGTATTTTGGTGTGATGTTATTTAATTTTTTTCGAATATTTTTTGTAGGAGTCTTTATTTGAAGACAAATCCCTTTGTTTTTGTTAAAAATTATGAAGGAAATTTTTAAATTAAATGAGAATACTAAAGTAAAATTATAATTTAAAATCATCAAAGTATTGAAATATAACAATAGTCTCGAAAAAAAGTTTATTTGTACCATATTAAAATAATAATGTAAAAATTAGATGCACATTTAGCAAAATAGTTTAATTAATCTTTAATTCTCTTTGATATACCTTTCTATTTTTTCGCTAGCATGATGATATGAAGCTTTTAATGCTCCTACAGATGTTCCTAAAATGGCGGATATATCTTCATATTTCATCTATTGATATGTTAAAAAGACTTATAGATGAAAATATTTCTAAGGAATATGAAATGTTAATAAATGCGTATTGGCCTGGGCCACTTACACTTTTATTTAAATGTAAAGATTCAATTTCTAAAATAATAACGGGAAATACTAATATTATTGCTGTAAGGATGCCTAAAAGTGAATTACTTAGAGATTTAATTAGTAGATTAAACTGCCCATTAGCCGCCCCTTCTGCTAATACTAGTGGAAAACCATCACCTACACAAATATCACATGTTATCGATGATTTACAAGAAAAAGTAGATTTTT
>JAOXNN020000058.1:33047-75205 GCA_028571205.2 Hydropsyche betteni | reverse complement strand
CGCTTCTCGGCGTCTTTAAGGTGCAGCTCAAGGTCAGCGCAGCCGGCACCACCGAGCAAAAAGAATCCACCGTCATAGTCCTACCGCCCTGGATGGTTGTCGTCCTAGGTCTACTCGTCGTATCCCTAGTCGTCTGGGGCGTATCGAGAATAAAGAAGCGCAAAGAAGCCAAGGCAAAGTTCAAGCTAGGCGGAGATAGTAGCGACGACGCAGCCGAATGATTCGGCGCCCGATCTTATTCTTATCCGGCCCCCAAGCATAAGCCATTTCACTATTGACATCATGCGCGATCTAGGATACACTCTACTACAAGAGGCGCCGACGATGCAGACTGCGAGATACTCGAGTTCGGATAGAGCTATTTAGTGGCCAGCATGTATGGCGCATCAAAACAAAAAAACAAAACAATAAATTACTCAAAAGGACATGGAATATTTGAGAAACAACCAAAAACCGATAATGGCGTTAGACGTGTGAATTTTTCAGATACAATTAAAGAACTTTTATTAGAATACAAAGAGTGGCAAAACGAGCAAAAAGCAATTTGCAACGAGTTATACATTGATACCGATAAACTATTTACGCAGGTCAATGGATTGCCAATGCACCCAGACACGCCATCACAATGGTTCGCAAAATTTATTGAGAAGAATAATCTACCGCCTATAACGCTTCATGGTCTAAGGCACACAAACGCAAGCATATTGATTGCTTCTGGCATGGATTTGAGAACAATTAGTTCAAGGCTTGGACATTCAGAACCATCATTCACAGTTGGAACATATGGACATATGTTTAAGAAAACAAATGAGTTAGCCGCAGAAAAGATTGATGAAAGACTTAAATACTAATATTTAAAGGGAAAAAAATTTAATGAAAGAAAAAAAATTATTTGAAAATTCGATGGATAAAAGTAAAATCATTTATCAGAATAGACAAGTTGAATGTTGAAACGATTTTTTTTAATAATTCTCGAAAATTAATGATTGAACGAAAAGTAATTATTCGATCTAACGCAGCTTTATATAAATTAAACTTTGAGTAGATAATTATAATGGGAAGACTCGAAAATGTGGAAAGTCAATGAAGAAGACAATGGTTAGTAATTAAGGGCAATTGACTCGGAAATCAAACCAGGAATGTTAAACGGATCGAAGCGTCCCGAAACGTTAATATTAAACGCAAGCCCCTTTGTGTTGTCGTTTATTGTGCCGAATATTCGGCCCGACGATAAGTCCTCGACCATTTCTGAACCACTATATACACGAAATTTAATTTGAAATCAGTTTAATAATTTCGAAATATAAAGAAAGAATGGGTAAATTTGCAATTTGGGCGAAGAAAATGTGTCTTTTATGTGTCAGATGCTTTGAAAGTATGACTTTAATCAAAATAAAATAAAAATTAATATTGATACTTTCATCTAAATAAGTTGGTCGTTTCAATAATCATTTTATGAACATTCGTGCGTATATTAGCTAGAATGGTTATATAAAATCGTAATATTTTTGATTTTTGTCAATTTTTCTTGTATTATAGAATGTATTGCTTTTTGTAAATTGGTGTGAACAATAAATATTATAAAAGTAAAGAGATGGTTTCAGTTCTCAATTTCTCAAGACTTATATTTCATTTGATTACCACGTAAAATATTCATAACTTCTCATAGCAAAATAACCAAAAGGACCTTATCCTTCAGCAGACGTTACACAGACTGTGCGATGATGTTTGAACCTTGAAAATTTAAAAAAAAAAAAAAATCAACCAACCTTAAACTCTCAAATACAATTTTCACAAAAACCTAATAACCGAGACGACCATTTCATGGCCACACACACACACAACCATCCAGCAGACGTTCAGATAGAAAGAGAACCCTTGTGTTTTCGTCTGGCATGCGGTAGTCCCGTCCTTGGGGCTCGTATCCCTAACAGAGAGAGTGGTTTGGCAGCCTTGGGGCTCCGGGGCCCCCAGGCGCCTCCGCCCCCGGGCCCCCATACGGCCCGTGCGGCCTTGCCAGCCAGCTTTCTAGGTCGGATTTCTCATACTCCACTGTTGCCGAATATCGTATATTCTCTTTATTTCCTATCGTGATAACTGTCTGAGTGGGTTTGAACGAGATCGAAGTTGTCAATGGGAGATTTTTTGAATTTTGATGATATAAGTTGTGGTTGTGCTTTTTTGTGAAAGATTTATTGAATTGATTAAGTTTTTCTAAACTATTGTATTATAAGAATGAGGTTAAATGTGAAAATTTATAAAATACGATTATTGTTTTTTTTATTCTACTTATTTGCTTACTTTTCTTTTGTCAATGTTATTAATCATAATATTATATTATATTTATAACAGTCGCGATTTTATATGAAATTTGATGGTTAATTTTCACGATTTTTGAAGTGAACATGTGAATTATATTTTATTTTAATAAAAATATTTCGGTCAATTTTAAGTTTAATGCTTGGGTTATATTTTTTTTCGTACTCACTGACTTTTGAAATAATTAAAAGTGTTATTATAATAGTTGAAAATGTTCAAGTGATGGAAAATATGTTGTTTTTCCATTAAAAATAATTATTCAATATTGCTAATTTGATGAAATTTGCTTCCATGTTGATGAAAATTGATGGTTTATCAAGTAAAAAATTTCATAATTATATATAATATTTAATATGTACTTATATTTTGCTTGGAAAAAAATTGAAGGTAATTTTTTTATTAAGTGCGACCACAATTGAAAATTAAATCAAATGATTTCTACCAATTGCTATTTAATTACGAATATATTGCAATATCATAAATTTACTTATTGTTTGAAAAAAATCAATGAAAACATGATTTCATAGAAATGTTACAAAGTACAAGGGCAAAACTCTATAAAGGAGTGTCAGTTTCATGATGATAAACCACGTGTATGAAAAAAATATTTACATAATGAAAAAAAGTTTCAAGGAAACTTTGCCATTATAATTCGTATCAAAAATTATATAATATGAAACCCAAGATTTCGCAAATTATCAGACATATATCTGATAAAAATATAAATTCCCAGATTTATTACAACTTCTTTTTCAATACATACGATGCTAGAAGTTTGATTCTATCGCATTTATTAATGTTTCCCAGCAATTATTCATACATACGTACATACATAGTTCACAAGTTGACCGGCAAGTGTAATTAAGTATTAACACCATGGTTAAACTTAACCTGATGTTGACAAAGCCAGGAGTTACTCAAAGAATCCGTTAGTAGCAACGATTGTTTCTAGTCTGGAAGATTTGAATATACGAGTATTAAGTAACTAGACTCAATTCACAGAGATTATCAAATATTAATCATACTAAGCATGAATCATTTTCGTCAAAACGGTCGATCGTTACAATTGTGATCATCATTCAGAATAACCGTATTAATCACATTTACCGCAACGTTCAGACATAAAAATACACACACCAGAAACCCTCGTCGAATAATTAGTTAAATGTACTCCGGTTAAGGCAATTACACATTCATGTATATGCATTATTTTCAAGCTGCATCCACTGTCGCAGGGACGGTCAACTGGCGGGCCGCGAGCCAAGTGCCTTATATGGTAACGCGAACGAATTAATTCGTGTACAGGACATATTCTGGCTAATTCGCGATAACGGCAAACACCCAACCGTCCTGTAAAATGTCCTGAACGCTTTTTAATTAGGACAATTCTTCACGAACGGGCTTAAGCTCGGCTAAGTGGCATGTTTAATTTCGCCGTCCGCACTCTCTTTTCGCTTTAATTAGTTAGCGGTTTTTATTTTTGGGTTTCGTTATTTTTCTCGCGCGGTAATTTTGGTTTTTCTGTGATATTCGGTTTCGATTGTTGTACTGTTGCGAATTTTTTAAAAATAAATTTTGATTTTTTATTATCGTATGTAAACAAAACCTTTCTGTTACTAAATGAAGGTTTGGATATTAAATTGTAAATTGAAAATCTCAGGTTTACATTTGTAACATAAATGCATCATAATGTTTAATTTTGGTAATCGATATTCAAAAGACTGTAAATATTAATCTAATAGAGTAAAAAACACAATGAAACTACAAGTTTGCTGATTTAAAGAAATAAAAATAATGTTTTCTATATTTCGACATAAAAATTCATAATACTGTTAATACGTCAATCGCCCTTTGTCGCCGATGTCCCTTTTTTAGATCCTCTCATTTTTTCGCAAAAAACCGACATTAAACACAAATTGCGAAAACACGCGGCGCGTTCGTTCGGAAAATATACGCTTACACAAAGCGGCGCTTTTCCCCGCCCGCCGGAAAAGCTCGGGAAAGCCGAACGAGACGCGATAGATAGGCGAAAGGATAAACCGGGCGAGGAAAAGGGACACGCACATATACACGCGCACACACACGTGTTCGCATACCACCTGGTAGTCCTTCGTCGTTAAATTACATTAATTACAAGGAGCCACACTCGCCGTATCGAACGGAGGCTTGCGGGGAACCGTATTAATTTTAATAAACGGCCGGACGATATGATTCCGGGGCTCTGCGAAAAGTTCGTTCTTTGCGAGGATTTTGCTTCGGTTGTGTGAAAACTGTTTAATATTCGAACGCGCGCTTCGGACATTTTCCTCTCATTTCCCTTAATGATATCCGTCGGAGCGATCTAATGCCGCACCAACGTACTAGTGATTTTTCTTCGTCCGCATTATGTTTCTGCGAAGGTGATGGTTTATGTTGTTGTGTGAGATGATTTTAATTAAATTTATTCATGTATTGAATAATTTATGTTTATGTTTGAAATTTTGGGAAATAGATTATGCGTAGTTGTTGTGTTATAAAATTGACGTTTTGTTTTGATTTTATGAAAATTGCGCATGTTGCTTTAAATATTTTTTATGTAGTAATTTGTTTAAAGAACATCTGAAAGATTTTGTGATCAATCAAAAATTAAACTGAAATAAAAATTTTAAAATGGATTTAAAAAAAAATCTTATTTTATTTGGTATCATAATTGTAAATAATAATATAATTGTAAAGTTTCCTGTGGTAATTTCCCTTTTCTGTTTAACAGTACGGTCAAAAGAATGTCAGCGTGGGTTGTTTGAAAATAGACCAGGGCTGAAATTTAATATAACATAATAACGTTAATTATCATAATAATTAATATAACAGAATAATCGCTATTCAAAATTAGAACTTTGATAAACTTAAACCTAAACCAAAATAATTTTCCATGCTTCACATACAACATACAAATAATTCCCATATTAAACATCACTAAAATACCAAACATACACAAAGAAAATTTTCTTCGAACATCACAACTTAACTCTCCAATATGACACCGATCTAATCCGAATTTTCAAACACACAAAACCCGTCCAAACCTCGAACACTTTAAACAACACAGCCGATAACGACCAACCATTAAACGTCCTCGCAGCAACGACCGACCGAACCAACGTACGTCGAGCGGCGGACGCGCTTGTCGGAAAAGCGTCCGCCGATACATTTTCCGGACGCCGCCAGATAAAAAGATTAATAGTCGCCTCAATAAAATGGGTCAGTTTTCCGGGCCGGCGGGCCCCCGAATAATTTATGTGTGCCGGGCCCCGGGGGCGGAGTCCCTCGCCCTCGGCCCCCTTCGCCGCTCGGACCCTTCACCTATTTTGTGTGTAATCCGAAGACGCGAACAAACAAAGAATCCGCAATGAGCCGATGCTTCATAATTCTCGGCGGCGAAAATCCCCGGGAAAAGCTCTATCGCGTTGTTCGAGTATGCGGTGGTTAGGAAAATTCGGTGATGGATTTTTTCCGGGTGGTCGTAGTGGTGGTTTTTTTCGTTGTGATTTTGTATATATTGTGAAATTGTTTTTTTTTTATAAAAAAATTGTATTTTTATTTGAGAAATTATTTTTTTATAGAAAAAATCATTGAAAAGATCACAGAAATGCTCCTGTAGTTTATTTTTAAAATAATATTTGGAAACTATTTTGAGATTTAATATGATATGATAAATTTATTCGATATCAAAAAACATTGAGAGTATTTATTAATAGAATAAGTTATTTTGAATAATACCATTGAGTAAGGATCAATTTTTAGTATCCTACTTGAAAGTTACTTTCTCCTTTTTTATCATATAATAAGAATATGCATCATAAATACAGCATCATAACGTAATACATATTTTTTTCAATATAATCACAAATATCCAATATAACCTTTATAAGTGTTTAAAAAATTTTTATCCAAATAATAAATTAAACTTCATTCATTTTTCAATTTTCGATTCATTATAAAACAATATGAATGAAATTTATTTAAAAAAAATAATAGCTTGAAATTCAATTCCATCCGACCAATTTCATACGAACCGGCTGTTTAATTTCCACATTACCGAAACGCAAAACACTTTCGGAACACGCTGTAAACACATATATTACACGGCCGCGATACGTGCATAAATCGGTAATGTCGTATAGTATATGGGCGCGCGCTCGGGCATAGTAGATGTGTTCGATAAACTTTTCTTCAATTTTTCATACGGCGGAAAAATACGCCCTTTATATCCATCACGACGGTTTTTTTATTATATTCCCGCCCTATCCTCGTTCCGCCCACTTTCCCTTATTTCCCACCCCCCAGGGCTTCGTTTTGCGGGGCGCGTGTCTGGTGCTAAGCGTTTCGGATTATCCGATTAATTTGCGTGTATTAAACAAAATCAATCGGCGAAATTGCGTCCAATCGCATTTTCATCGAGCCGATGGGCATTGTGGGAAAAATGCGAAATGTTTTCCCGCCGCCGGCTCTGCTTCAAAAACGTCGGATAAATTGACCGCGAAATCGACGTCTATGCTCGATGGCGTAAATTGCTGTATGAATGGTGGTGTTTTTCGAAATTGTCGTATTTATTCTGAATCATTGATGTTTTCGTATTATTTTATTTTTTTATATTGGAAAATATGAATTTAATTCGGAATATAAACGAGTGTTACGAGTAGTTTATTCAAATGACTTGATTTATGATCATGTTAAAGTAAATATTCATTTTGTGTAATGAAAAAATACATGAAAGCTTTGAAAATGGGTATTTTTATATGTTGATATTCCAGGATTTTATTTTATTCTTTTTATACTACGCATCATTTTAAAATTTTTAATTAATGGCCAGTATTTTTTTATATTTACAAAATACTTACATATTGTATAGGAAGTGAATTAATTAAATTTAAAAATAAACTTTAGCGTAAATATGAATATTAAACTTATTTATAGTATTCCTTAGAGGTGTTCATATTCCAGAAGGAAAACCTTAAAATAACAAATTTAAAATATAAACGAAAAAAAAAGATTAAAAAAACAACGATTAGTATACGCTTATTATATTTTCAATATCACAATATTTTATAATCTATATCAAAAATTACACCGTTCATAAAACCCAACACTATTCCATCATCAAAATCACGAGCCTTACTTCACGCCGAGACCACCATCACAGCTTAACACTTATTATAACGCCGAACGACGGACTCGAGGATGGGCCCGCTTTATGGCCGAATGTTTTATTAAAGTGCGTTTTGGTCAAAATAGCCGATGCCGAAAAGCAAGAGGAGCACGTATACAAGTAGAATATTGTAGGCTCGCTAAACCGACAGAGGACCGAGGTCCGACGCACACATTTCAAAGGTAAACGAATGCCCGGGCCGTTTCGTACCCTCGGGTGCCAAAAGGCTCCATATCAAGGCTGTTCTCCTATCCATCCATAAAATCTTCATATAAAATTTATGTTTTCTACTTTGGCGGGGATCGAGCCAACCGCATATCCGCCGGGAATACGTCTAAAACCCGACGTACTGAAGGAAAAAAATATAACGCCCATATAAATTCGCGTATTATAGAGTGTACATAAGAAACGCTGTAGGTCCAATAATTTATGTGCGATAAAGCGTTTTTATTATGAATCGTCCTTTTATGCGCGCATTGTCCAATAAAGTTGCAAAAGTGTATGGAAATTCGAGGCCCTCCCCCGTACGGGAATCGTATCGGAATGTATTGTGTTGTGCATGCGAAAGCAATCAGTTGTAAATTATTCGTTCGCGAGATTTCGTGTTTTACGATGCGTTTATAATATTTCGGAATATGGCCGTTGTGAATTGATGCATGACTTGTGAGTTGCTAAGGTTGTACGCGGCAAAGCGGTCGATTTCATTATAAGATCTGAATTATAATGTTCGTAATTATAATGAACTCAAGATGCTATGATAATTATGTGAAAAATTACGATCGATTAATGCCGCATTTAAGGAGCGGTCTAGGTGCGCCCGACACGTCATAAAAATAATTAATGAAAGGAAGTTTACTCGAAAGGCATTGTAATAAAACAATGTTTTCATTGCTTGTTTGAAAAAAAAGCATAATTGCACAATGACCTTAAGAATCAAAAATAATACCTTACAATTTATTCCAACTGATTAATATTATATATTTTTTATCTTCGAATAACAATGAATTGATTTTTCGAAGTACTGGGATTTCATGTGGGAAATCGGACGCTGGAAATGAGATCATCCTAAGAATCCTTTCAACGTTCCATACAGATTGATGGGCTTGATCGGAATAAAAGTGAGACACGGAAAATCCAGAAAACGAATAATACCGGATAATATAGTCCCATTGCGTTCCTGGAGGTAATGCAACTGAATATTATTTGCGATATAAAATCGGTCCATTGAGAGCGTATGAAAATTTACAAGTTTTATCTTTCGTTCGGTTAACCGTTTCATATTTTCGAATGTGTATCGATTGGAACAAATTACAATATTTTCCGATTATAGGAAGTCTCTAGTTTGTCGTGTGTTACGAGGAAATAAATAATTGTTCGCTGAGCAATATAGAGATTTGTTTTTCCTTTTGTTTCTAACAGTGATCATGCCATTTGCACACTCTCAAAACTATTTATATAATCGCTTAAAGGTCATTTTATATTTTAACTCTGGCTTTGTGGTTATTTTGAGTACAAATAATGTTCATTCTAATTATAGTACGACCTATTTAAAATAATATAAGTATGTATATTCATTTAGCAATTCGATTGTGCTTTCTGAACAGTCTATAAATAAAAGCCATAATTATGCTAAAAACGAAATAGATCGAATCGGTATTCGAACTATTAGAGAAAACATTTAATTAATTCCTATTTGTGGAATTTTAAATTCATACCAACTACACATATAATTTTCCATAATTACACGATTAGAACCGTATACAAAATATTATAAAACAATTTTTACCGATCGCATCGCAAGTTAACAACTCCATTACAAACCTGCGTCCATATTAAATCTACGTATTAAATACTCATAACATTATTACATGGGAGCGTAGCGTTTAATTCGAATCATCCCCGAACATAATTAAGGTCGCATTCGTCACGCCATGCCGAAAACCGACATCATTTACCTCTCACGGACACGAACTATAGGCAACGTATACAATGACGACAAATGGACGCATGTACGTATAATAATAGGATGGTGTAGAATCAAAATACGCAATGTGTATTCGGGTGGATTGGGTCGAAAATTGTTTTAGTGTTACTGGATGTTTTGATTTTGGTTCGGGTGGATAATTGGATACTTATTCAGGGTGGTGAGTTGAAAAGATGCGAAGGAAATTTAAGTAGAGTTTTCATTTTGGTTTTGTGTCTGGGCATTGTCGTGAAATTCTCGAGAATAATATTTGTGAAAATATTCAACGAACTGAAGATTTTCTCCATTCTTAGAATCACCGGCGAGGTTTAGTTATTGTGAAAATGTGTTTTTCTTTTCACTATCTGAAAAATTGCCCTTGCAAAATGCATGATTGTACAATTTATATTTATCAACAACATATATTTACTCGTATATTATATTTAAACAATAATAATCAATATACGAGTAAATCGTAAATTGATTATCAATTAATCTATCTATCCCCTATCCCCTATCCCTTATATACAATAGCGGATTTCTATGTATGTGTCCGTCTGCGTGTCTGTGTATCTGTATGTTCGTGTAAATGACGTTCGCGACTTTAAAATGACCGATCCATCGATACGATTATTTTTTCAAATTAAAAATTCGCAGTCACTCCGCCGGAATTCGAGCCCGGTTCGTTTCCTTCGCGAAACGAGTGATAAAACTTCGGCGTCAACGCCCGCTTGAGTCCATATCTTTTTTTTTTAAAAGGTCTATATCCGCATACACTTATCATCTATATTATCATGCTTAAAATTAATTAATTGATTAATTTTCATAAATCACGAGGTTTTCGTATCATCAAAGTTGGGTGACCATATTTTCCAGAACCCAAAATGGGACGGTCCGCAAAAAAATGTTCCCCCCCCCCCCATATATCGTTCGACCGATCACCGTATAAAAAAATAATTTGATTCGAGTCCCGAGCAACGCCGGGTACTACCGCTAGTAAATAAATACAATACTTTGAATTGAAAATTTTTCAAAGTAGTTTTATCAAGTATATTTTGGTGTTTTTTTTATGTTAAATTTTGAAAATAAACTATACTTACTATACTTTTTAAAAACAATTTCTTCGTTAAAATCTTTCGGAGAACACTCTAACAATATTTTCGTTTTTCAAGAATATTCATGGAACATAATTATGCCAGTTATCAAAAGCCTAAAAAAAGAGGCAAAATTTTCCCTTAGTGAATAAAATATTTACATACATAACCGAGTTAAAAATTTCTTTATTTAAAGTTCTATTAATCAACTGACCATCAATTTACAATGTACATTCACATTAATATTAAATACCTGCACAAAACAAAGGCATTCAATCATTCGAAATCCCGCAGAACTCCCGAGGCGCCAATCGTGACTTTTGATCCAGCAGACCCCTCATCATATACGAATCGTTTGTCCAGCATGTACATTGCACATACACACACGGACAATATTGTACGGTTTTTCTCGGCCCTCGGCCAGAACGGAGCCGGGAAAATTGGGCCAGTGTGCCGGTGAGCGGCTTTGACATTATTACGCTCGCGTGCTTCATAAAACGCATATTTTCTTAAGTATTCATTTTGCGTCGGTTCACGCTGTTAATTTAATGGACGAAAGGATCGTCCTCGCCTAAATCGACGCTTGCCCAAATTCGCAGCCACTTCTTTTTTCTAGGTTTCGTAACGAGGCGACTTTATCGCAGGGGGGTTCTTTTCGATGCATATTTTGAAACCTTTTGTGATATGTCGAGAGATTTTATGACGAAGATGAAGTGGGTCTTTTGCGTTCGAAAATAGCGTTGTTAATAAAGTGTTTTTAACTTGAAACGCTAATTAGCTAAATGCGTAATTCAGGTTTCAAAGTAAACTAGATTACGTAATATTTCGATGATCGTGGTTTACGTAATATAATGGCCGACTTAGGGCTAAATCAGTTTTATTAATTTGGTTTTTGGGTCATCGCCGGCCTCGGGTACGAAGGGAGGAGATTTGCGGGGATGACGTTGTTTGAAGAGACCCAAATAATTTTTTTCCGTGAATTTTTTTTTTGATAACTTCCCATATAAAGAGGTAAAGGTCGACGGGGAAAATGGGGATTCGGGCGTAAGGTAAGTACGTGTATGTGAAGAAAAGGTCGAGCGGAGGAGGAAATTCCATTCGGGGAAATTTTTTCTATTAAATTAACCACGCATAGTTTGGTGGAAAATATCGCGTTTTACACGGGATACCACCTTTTTATTCTAGAATCACTTTTCGTCGATTACCTATTGCTGTTTTTGATATTAGTTTATACACTAAACAGCACATGACTTTGTTCAAAGTCAATGAAATGTGTTCGGGTTCCAAAGGGTATTACACGTTATACGTTTGTTGTATAATCGATTTTGTAATTGAATTATATGAGGGGAAATATTACATACATATATTTGTGTGATATAATAACGAGGCCACTTCAGAACGTCTGAAACGTATCGTTCACGAGTGTTGAACCAGCCGTAATCTCGTTCAACAAAGAGGTTCTCAAAGCAATCGTTACCGTTCATTTTGATTCAACGATTCCGAATGAATTTGCCATTTCAACAAGACTTAATCCGACAGAATTTAAACTCCACATTTTTTTCTCGTGCACCGATCGTAATACAGCGATAATTTCGAAACCGGAAAACCTATACATCGAATATATCGAGTGAATTATGCGAACGTTTGCGGTCGAAGTTCCGCAGTCTAGAAATTGGTCATTTAGCGTTCGAGCTTTCAACATGTTAAGGTCAAGGTAATCGTTTTTAAATCCGGTATCTTTTGTGCCCTAAATCATTTGCGGTTCTTGTGTTGCGGTCGTCGGCGTTTGTATCATACGTTAAAACTTTAGGGTCTTTCGGCAAGTTTCATTACAAAATTCAAAGGTCGGACTATTGATTGCGGCCCTTCCGCTCATACCTACGCCTAGACTCGTACACGCACGCTCCAACGTATGCGTATTACATTTTTTTTTATAAATATTATATTGTGTTTGGAGTTTTTATACTAGTCTGGCGCCAATGCAACCCCGACACGACCTCATTCATTTCGGAGGGTGTGTGTTTAGGGCGCATCGCAATTCCTATCACGTCACTTTAACTGCCTCGCGCTAATGCCTTCAGAAATAAAATATTATATTTTTGTATCTTGGATAGGCGCTTGAAAATTCATCTCGCATGTCGATAGCTTCTCCGAGGGTAACGCTACGATTTTTTCGATACGTACAGCTTTTTATCTTCTTTCAGAAGCTATATCTATTACGTCGCCTACACGCGAGCTGCGAGCTCATAAATCATTTATAAAAATACGATTTTATCGAGAAATGCTTACAAGAATTTTTCTGTTTTGCCTCTCGTATTGACTTTGAAAAATTGCGCCTACTACGGCATAATTATCTGTCTTCTTTATTTAATTATAAGAAATGTTTGTTTACAAAATATTTTTTTAGTTTTCTTTCTATTTAAAATGAATTATTTTTTAGTATATCGCATACAACAATTTTTTTATTCACAAAATTTTGACTAGACAGACTTTTTATCAATAGTCAAAAAATTATATATTTGCTGATTTTCCTTAGATTTTTTTATATCTAAATCTTTTTCATTAATAAAATATTATGAGCGATTCCGGATCATTTACATATATTTTGTTGTCTCAATTTACATAATGCAATACGTATTTGCCAGAAACGATTAAAATTATTCATTTGCATGAACGGCATTAATAAAAATGCAGTACATGCCTAATATAACATTTATATAAATGTAAATGCGCAGAGAACGTAATGTGGTAATTTTCGAGAATTATCGAATGAGGAAAAACCACGGGAAAATATTTGCAACAGATGTCGTACACGGGCGCAAAGTACACACATATGTTTACATACGATTATATAGAAAAGCGAGCAGAAATACGGAAATCACGACTCGGGAAAACTTCATATGCCGTCGGTATTTTCCGTTCGACGGAAAATTCGTTTGATCACGAGACGCCCCGCGACGGATCAAATTTATATTGGAAAAGAGAATTTCTCGTACGTTTTTTGGGCGGCAATATTAAAACAGAAATGCTTAATACGATAAATCCTATGAACAAGAATTGTGAATCGCAAAATGGCATACTTCTAGTTCCATCCATAAACACCGAATGCACATAATGTTTGCTTAGTGAATCTTCTGGTTATGATGGCTATGTTTGTTTTGACGTATGAATCTCGAAGTATAATATAATTATGTTTTTATCTATATTTGCAGACTCCACAGAGTAGAGATATTTTTCAAAAATTTTCCGATTGATAATTTATTTTGCTTACGTCATGAAATATTTAAGGATTATTTTCAAATATTTGAAAACAATCTTTATCATTTCATAATAAATTTGATAGAATTATAATAAATTATATTGCATACTTCCGTCACATAGTTTCTTATATTCTAATTCTGTAGTTGCGTAATTTCTTTTGATAATATAAATTTTGTTATTATTATAGTCATACACGAGCACTCAACATTTATTTAATCTCTTATTTTATGCATGAAAATATAAAATTATAAAATACGAAAAAATGATCTTATGCAATTGATTCATACAGTACCAAAATTTCAATTACGTTTTTTATTCACAGTAACAGACATAAATTTGAGATCTTCATAAAATATATATGTAAATAAACGTTTAACTATTCCAATTTTTTTTCAATAATGCGTGCGTTGATATTTCATCGGATCTATACATTATTGTATAACATAATATAAGGATAAAAGGATTGTATCGAGACAAGTTTGGTAGCCGTCGGCGTCGAAAACATTGTTGGCCTTTCGTCCGCTAAGATACACACTCAGATTAAACTGGAAACAATGAAAATATAAGGTGAACGTGGTTCGAAGCGTTCACAAAGGTGTATAAAGGATGTGTGTTTGTGTGCCCGTGGTGCGGTGGAAGGACGCGATACTACATAAGTAGGTCGCGGTTCTAAAAAGGGAAAATGTCCTTCTGAAAGGATGGCGTTTGCTCACCTTTATCGTCGACTATTCAATTTCGTTTTAGTGTTGGGCATATATAATATAGGGCGTTTAATACGGAATGAAAGTGTGACGTCGGGAATTATTGAGGTTCTATTGCGGAAATTTGTCAGTCGTCCGTGTGTTGTGTAGTTTCGTTAGGAGTTTATGGTTGTTGGTTGAATGGGGGGATTAATTGTGTATGAGATGTTATGTTTTTAATGAAAAATGTGGGGTGGATAAATTATTTTAATTTAATATTTATATTCTCAAAAAAAATTTAAGTCTTTGAGTTTCCGAAATTAATTGTTAAGTCAAAAATTTGAGATAAACATAATAACCAGTATAATATTTTCTTATTACAATAAGATTTTACTGATATAAAGTAAACTAGTATTATATTAATAAAATTTAGAACAAGGCTTGATATATACACTTAAATTTTCATGTTGTAATATAATTTGTCGTAGCAATTGCAAAATTATACACAGACTTTGCCAATCTCCTTGATCTTTAGAAAACTAAACAAAGCGCTCACTTTTTTATAATCACATCAAAATAATTTCAGCAAAACATTCATCGCTGATTACATAAATAATAAACGAAAACATTTTAATTCACCATTCTTGAAAAACCGATTTCTTCCAAATTAAAATAATTGCACGACAGTGATAATTTCCCGCCACTTAGCGACCTTTAATTCGTGTTTACGGCCAAGAAGCAAAAGTGGAAGAGTCGAGTTATGGACTGTTTGTTTGGGTGCGCGTGTCTTGTACGCGGAACAACGCGAACAAACTCGTTCTCAGCCAAACAAAACCCGATACATTCTCCTAACTCGGCACCCAAGTCGGAACCGAACCGAATAACCGAACTATCTATTGGTAGGATACGTTTTGTGTGTGTAGGGATACCATAGGTTAGTGTTTCGGATGGATGTGTAATTGTTTTTCGGTTGTTGTTGTATAATTGGGGAGTTTCAGTTAGTTGAATGTTAGGTTGGATGGATTTCGGTTGTGAAGATCAGGGTAGTATTTTATGACAAACTTATGATTTCAAGTTGGAGAATTTTAATTTTGAACAATGCTGGATGTAATAAAATTTTATAGAAGATGACAGGGGTGATGGAATAAATTTTTATAGAAGTATTTGTAGTAAAAAATATTTTTAATATGTGTTATATTAAAACAATATACTTTTATATCATATTTAAAATAACTGTCCTTTTTTTCTTTATGAAAATACGGAGACCCTACTTATATAAGTCTTTCACTATCAACGTCGAAAAGTCTCGGTTGCCTGCATATTACGAAAATCGAACTCGCTAGAGTCGCAAGCGGAAAACGACAAGAGGAAATTTTCGAACTATTTACATACACGGGTTTTTTATCATATTTATTTTTCTCAGCTCGATAGACAAATAGGAAAATCGTCTGCAAAACATCACATTAGAATATGATTCATCGCTTACTAATATCGAACCCGTGACTATTTAAGGATCGATTTTTCGTTCATCGCGAAGTAACATTGTGAAATTGTTTCTGTAGATTTGGATGAAAAATATCAGCGAGATGGAGAAAAACCTCAATTCCTCTTTCGTCCGTACGAAGCACATTGAACATACATACGAACGTATTGTATAAAGTAATTTATTTTACGTTGTTTACGACGTGTAGATAGTACATATACGACGGGAATGAAAGCTCTGGCCGTGCCAGCTTATACGAACGCTGTCTGCTCTTATTTTGAAGCTAGTCAAACCGGCTCGTTTTTCTTTTCTCTCTAAAACGTTAATTAGCGCCGAGCAAAATTTTCATTGAGATTAATTAACATATACACGTTGCTCATTTTGTACATGATTTTAAATGTTTGTATTTTAATTGTAAATTATAAAATTTTTCTTTGTTGGTTTAAAACACTCAAAAACGGTACTTTTCATTGATTTTTCTATTCTGTCATGGGACTTATATAAAATTAATTGCAAAATATAGCTTTTTTGAAATCATACAAAAATGAAAAAAGCAGTGTAATTGATTCGATCATATTCATTTACTGATTGCACTATATGTCATTTAACGTCAGCATTCATTTAGAATAAATGCGTTCGATAAGACTAAACGATAGACGGATTTGTATGTACAAAAATATTTACAAAACCCATATATACATATATATAAAGCATAATAAATCTTATTGAAAACGTACAATGGAAAAATAATTTAACACCGCAACAAATAGACTCGTTCGCGCATGATTTTTACGATCTTTTGCGCGTTTGTGCGAAAACTCGCAATTTTATGTCGTCTAGAGAGTTATTATGTTCGCAAATATTTCACGCATGTGTATATGATGTTGTGTAACTTTGCAGCAATTCAAATATTAAAAATGCGCTTTTCTACTGCACAGATCGGTTGTGAAAAAGCGCGAATTACTCACATATATCATGCGACTTTGCAACGATTATTGTTGTCTGTTACATACACAAAAGTGCCCAGTGGAGGATTTGGAAGGTTTTAAAATTAAAATAAATATAAAATTATATTGGACTATGTATGTTTAAAGGAAAATTTATTTGAATTCGACAGTTACAGAAAATATATTTGTTTTCGGCTTAGTTAATGTTATGTTTTAATTTAAGTGGTTTTTTAATGAATAAAATAATGAACTGTTGTATTAAGACAATTTGACAAAAAAATAATTCCAGTTATCATTTCCATAAAATTTATTTAGTTTGTGAGATAAAAATGGCTTAGCTTCTGATGACGTCAAAAATGTTTTATAATATAGCTTATATTATACATGTAAACTGTACACGACAAAATACGTCATTTTATTATTCTTTTGAAAAATTTTAAATCTATGTGATTTAAAAATATTTTTTAATATAATTGGATTATATAAGAATCAACGAAATAATTATTCAACGACAATATTTAGACTTTGTATTAACATTTTCATAAGGACTGAGGAACTAATAAACCAAAATACATTTACGAACCCTCCACACATTTTCCGCTTCCACCCCTGCACACAGACAAACACGAAAACGAATTGCATTAGAACATAGGCGCGGAGAGGCAAAATTTCTTTGGCCATTTTCCAGACGGCAGGAAAAACTAATACGGCACTCGCAGCGAATTTCCCGCCGAATTTCCCGAACTCGAACTCGGGCTCGAACGGTGCGTGCTCGCAATAGGCATTATTTCGTTTAATATCGCGCCCAGAGGTTAATATGAATTTAGAGTGTACGGCGAGAAAATCATTATACGGCGATGTGGGTTAGCGGCGTACAAGGGAAGCTCTATGGCAAACAAAGCGGGGTTGAATTAGCACAGCCAACATAAACCGGGGTGTAAACGTTGGTTTCTAGAGGCTTCTCAACCACGCCCTTCAACTTAGATACCAGATAATCTAATAGTTCACTTTAGCACACATTGTTAATACCGACTCACTCCCCTGGATACGCGTTGTAATGTGCCTATTATCCGTACGTAGTAGAAGGTTAAGTTTTTTGTGTTTTCGGGCTCGATAAACGTTAAAGTTTGCTTTTGAATTCCGATATGCTTTTTTTAGGGGCGTTTTAGGTTTTCACGTGTTACGTATTGAAACAATGGCTGAGTTTCGTAATTGATTCGAATGTAGTATATAATCTGATCGATAAATTGTTGCATCTAATGAACAGGCGCACTCGTCCGCGTCTAATAATTTGTATGCAATACCTTCGATATTGTTGCGAGTACAAGTTTGGGAATTTGCTCGAATCTCTGTTACAAGAGACGCTTTATGGAATTACGACGATGCAATCTCGTGTTGTTGAGTGGAGCAATAACCTATGAGTAATATTGAACAATGTTTCTACTCAACTGATGTAAACTATAAGCGGCTGCATATTTCGATTATTAAATTAATATTATATTTAATTAAACGCTGATGTTATGTTTAAAGAATTATCAAAATATTCAATTTTGTAAAGGAAAATTTACGTATAATGAAAAAAAATAAGGATATTTTTTTTAATATAAATAAATTCTGATATAACCAACAGTAATTTTGATTTGAAAATACTTAGTCGCAATGATATCAATAAAAAAATATATCCGGAAAATTTATACTTAGCATCATAATAAAAATTCATTAAAAACTTTCACGCTCGAACGGAAACTTTCATACGCGTTGATAGAAACGAAACGATGCGGAGGAAAGTCCAAAATAAATATTGCACACGCAACAAACAGCGCAGACTCAACAACACAACAATACGACACAAACGCGCAGCTTGAGAACCGCTGATACATCCGCATGTATATTTGAGGATGATCGAGCGTCACGTAGAGGCCGTGGGCCAACTCGGGTGCAATTCGGACGCAAACAATGGCTTCACCGCGAAAAGCACATTTTGCAAGCCACGCTGAAGCCTTCGGGCTCTTCGTAGCAAATACAATATGAGACTGTGCGACTTGCAATGCGAAGGTTCGAGTTTTTCCTATTGGTTCCTGTGAGCTTTCGGTTTTTTTAATTTAGTTTTTGGTATGAGTGTGTTTTGTGAGAAATTTGTATTTGATATGGTTTAAAAATATCATAGGTTATTGAATATCGGATGATTTTATTCGTTTCGAAAATTTTTGAATTTAAAAATTAGGTAGTCATTATTAAAAAAAAAACTAAATATTTTGACCTTATAAGAGATTAATTTGTTATTTTTTTTAAATAAATTGTGAAAAAGCGGTCGTGATGTGATGTTCGAAATATTCGCTAGTAATTGAGAGGTTGTTGGTTCGAAAATTGCACGAGTGTCGGCAAGAATGAAAATTCCGATTTTATGATTTTCAATCAACCATCAAACTGAATCATTTAGTCTCGTTGGGAAAAATGGAAAATATTTCTGTATTTTATTCTGATACAACAATATTTTGCAATAATATCATATACCTAAAACCATACCGTATATATAATAGCGGAGATCTGTGTGTGTGTCCGCTGTGTATCTGTGTATCTGTTCGAATGACGCTCGCGACTTTAAAATTACGAGTTAAAAGATGGTAGTCACCGTTGGGATTCGAACCCGGTTCATCTCGCTCGCGAAACGAGCGATCAAACCTCGGCGCCATCGCCCGCTTGAGTCCATATCTTTTTTTTTTTAAATATACAGTATAAAATTATTAAAAATATTCTAATATGGTCTTTATGCATATACACTTAACTTCTATAATATCATGCTTAAAATTAATTCTTATAAATCACGAGAGATGTCTCTAATAAATAATTAAATAATTAATTTTAAAAAAGCGCGATAATTATGTAATACTATGGTTATTACTTTTCATGATTTCTATATAACATTGTTGAAAATATTTCAAATTACACATAATACTATAGATTTCGTTAATAAATAATTAAATAATATAATCGTTCGTTTACATAGATATATTTAATTTTTATCTTATTGCGTAATAGTATGTTTATTAATTCACAGCCGATATTATTAACATCGGGCCTATATACTAATGTATACATACCACTCGCTAAATAATTCAAATCATTCACTATTCAAACAGAATACTGTTTTTAATTTAAATTTTTAAATAAAAACGAAACCAAATATAAACTTAAATACACTTAAACGTGCATAGAACGGTAATTTGACTCATAGTGTCTCATTTGGCACGCTGTTTGAGAACCAGCCATCTACCTGTCGGACGGCTGTTGAACGTGTCAGCGACCCGTCAACTACGCCCCGATACAACCGCCTCAAATTCAAGTTCAAATCATAATATTTGCACGACTGGATGACGTGATGGTCGAGGTCGTGGTATAATTGTCGATTTTCCCGTATACATTTGGATTTTTTGTTTGTTTCGGGTTTTTTTGTGGTTGATTCATTTTTCCTGTTGGATGTTTGAGAGGTGTTGTTTGGTTTTTAGATCGTGATGATGATGATGATGATGTGATTTTTTTGTAAGAAATGTGTTGGAAAATTATTCATTGTGTGAAAGTTTGAATTAGCCTAGAATATTTTAATGATTTTATATGAATGAATTTGTTGCACGAAAAATGAGTGTACTGTTTTCAAAATTTTTTTTCACTAAAAATATTATATATGTAAAAAATCACCGAACAGATTTGTTTACCTAATTATCAATAAAATTTTATTCCGAAATAATGTATCCATGTTGCTCAAAAGAGAATATAAACGAAAGTAAAATATTTACGAAAATTTTCAAGTATCTTTTGAATGTGACGAAATTTGTTTTTCTCAAAAACTCACATCAATTAAACAAGAAAGCTAATTGGACAACATAAGGAACGAAATAAAGATATCACACTAATTGCGAGAATTGAAATTTTTAAAGATTTCAAAAGCTGATCACGATCTTTCGAATTGCCGTCAGTGTTATACAACCTTGGCCCACTAATTCCGCAAGTTCCCTTCTCTTTCGATGTGAGAGTTCAGCGATGGTCGCCTATGATGACGGCGATCATTCGTAACGAAAAAATGCTCGTTTCGTACATATTTAAATAAAATAAAATAAAATTAGGAAGTCGAACGGTCACGACCGTGCCAAAAAAGAACGAAAGTGAAAAAGCGTTACAAGAAAAAACGTTTTCACTTTCGACCGTTCGAAAAGCGCCGGCAAATTTGTTTAAACGACGAATCTTTTCGGTCCTTTGGAAATTAATTTTGAACGAAGGGCGGCGAGTCGCTAATAACTACATCCCGAGTATCCTTAACCGTGTAACCGTAATCAGAACATCAATAAGGGTTCATTTAGTATTCACAGGTTGCCGCGTATACATTTTTGATGGCCGTCCGTTAGTAATGGACAAACTACACGTTGTCGTTTCTGGGCATGTACGTACGTGTGATCGATATAAATTGCATGCGTATAACTAAATATAGTATGGTGGTTTTCGGTGTGATGTTTTATTTTGTTTGCGGGAAATGAAATCCGATTGAATTTCTTTGTGGGTTGTTATTATAGTGACGAGTTATTTATAAGGAGAGTTTAAGGTGGAAATCGATGGAGCGTTCGACGGATTTAGTTATTAAAACTGAAAGGTTCGTTTAACATTTAGGGAAAATTTAATCAAAATTTATGTTCGTTTACTTGTCGAGTTTAAATATGTAGTTTAATTTCACTAGTGGAAATTTCGAAAATCTTGAAAATGACTTTTAAAAGGTCACCGATATTTTTATTTTGATCGAAAGAGTTGAATATAATTTTTTTTTCATAAAATATACAAAAAGAAATCAATTTTGAATGAGTATAAAGATATAAATGTTTTATGTAGGTTGGCCCACTTACGACATGGGACAAGTCACGCCTAAATTTTCTCTCTGCTTTTTCTGTTAGCAATTTTCCCTATATATAATATAAAAATATTTTTATTAACTTTATAAAGTTGAAACCAATCTAAATATTTATGAGACAATTCTTTCAAGACAATAGCAATCGATTAAAATAACGACGACAGCCACGAAAACTAAACTTTAATTTCAGCGTATATTCTTTTGAGATTTCGAAACGACGCTCGATCACATCGTACATTTTCAGTTACAACAAACAAACAAACAACTCAAAAAACAACAAACAACCGAAAAACAATCCGAAACGACAGGTGTTGTTATCTGTTGCATCGCTTTCGCTAATACGTCTCGCGTAAACGGCGCTAACCGTAGCCGATAATCCGCGTAAACATGTTCATTTTCCGCGTACGAAATTTCAATATGTAGTGCTATGGGGACCGGCAACTGGGGACTGGGGACTGGGGACTGGGCCGGGGACGAGACGACCCCCGCATTCCGTCCCCTTCCCGCATAAGCTTCTATCCTTATCGCACGTACAAACCGTCCCACCTGCTTTCGCATTCCATCCCTGTCTTTCTCATACAAATTCCGATGAACACGTCCTTTTCGCCTCCCGATGAAATCTACTAGGTCTCCCTAGGCCTCCCCAGTTCTCGCTCTACTCTGCAGTCCACCCCCAAAGAGCGGTTGCCTTCGATATATTATATTAAAAGCATTTCTGTGTTTGTCCGGCCCGCTCGCAGTGTGAAATACTTACTGCAAAACAATTCCGTTAACTGTTAAGCCTCATCAATAAACAACCGGGCCGACACTGCCGGCGATGAATAAGCGATGTTATGGCGGATTTAATTGGGTTAAATGTTTTTCCGGGTAAACTTTTTACGCGGTAGTGTGGAAAAATCGGTGCATCGATTCGGGCGTATTTTGGGAATGGTGTTTAGGTGTTTCGGTTTCGTAATGGTCGTTGGGAAAATTTTCTATTTATGTTTGGTCGATTCATGATCAGATCGTGAGACGGATTGGTGGAAGTTTTTTTGTTTAATGTTTAAATGAGACGTTTTTGTGATTTTGTTAATTTTTCTTATAATGTAGTTTAAAATATTAAATTATTTAATTCGTTAAAAAACAAACAAAACATTTGTGTGAACAAAGAACGAACTTATTTTTTTACATATAAATATTTTTTTACGTTAGGGTGCCTTGAGTAAATGTTATATGATTTTATTTTGATAAGTGAACAAAAATTTTATTTGAGGGAATAAAAATTTTAAATATAGAAATCTCTTAATAACTTAATTTAAAATTTACTTTATCGTAAAGTTTTTTTATTAAACAAAGAAAAAAGTTATAAATAATATTTATAAACAATTAAACATAATTAAAAAATATATTTTATTTAAAAAAAAATTATACATTTTCTTTCAGACGGAAAATATCAAACGGGACTTTTTCTCATATCATACCAGAATCAAAAACAATCAAATAACTGTTGAAAAAAAACGAATTAACCGCTTTAAAATAAACGCAAAACGACTTAACGTTTTAATCAAAGAGAAATGCATCGATCCGGAGAACATTTACGAGAAAAACGTATCTATAATTTCATTAAACCGAACCGCGGCGCATAAAAAAATTCAGAAAACCTGTAAAATTTCCTCTCATTCGTTTTCAGTGGGCAATTCGATTAAATTCGTCTATCTCCCGATATAACAGTCGAATTAGCGAGCGTTTTCCAGACGCTTCCCGTTGCGAAAAAAACGAGCACATATCCGTTTTATAGGAAGGTGCACTTCGCGGACTTTCGTGTAAAAATACGAAAATACGGCAGACAACTTCCCGTGTCGGTTAAGGGTAATTTAAAACATTGGGTTATTTAATTAAGCTTTTGTGCTTGCCGGCCGTAAGGTAGTAAAAACGGCTAAGTTAATTATTGCCGCTGCCGTAACATGTAAAGCAGACGTTTTGCAAGTTTCGCTCTATGAATTGTAAACAATACTAATGACGTTATTAAAAGTCGCTTCTGTCTGGGATTATGTGTTTTTGAATTTTTTTATTTAATATTATGCATGTGTTTAGTTGTGAAATGTGTCTGATCAATTTTTTGTTGATTGAGCAATCTTTGGTGTTTTTAAGAAAATAATGTTATTTCTTAAAAGAGATGAGTGTTATAAAAAAGATGATGTATTTTTTTAAGGAATTCTCCGTAAATGTGCAACCAAGAAAATTTATAGAAAAAGTAAACGTGCACCATTTTCAAAATTAATCCCTCGTGTGTGGAAATTGTTATGAAAGTAGAAAATATCACTGCTTATTTCATTCCAAGAAAATTTTCTAGGTGATTTATTGTATGTTATAATATAGCGCACACTCGGCTAAATTTATTTGATCTGACAGTCAATTAAAATTTTTGAATTATTTACACAAGAAGCAAGCTGGTATCCGGATTTTTTTTTAATGCTTGGTTCTTTTTTTTAAACTGCGACGATGTGCGTACAAACAAACTGGGCAAAAATACATATATTCATGAGCACGTGACTTGTTTGTGTTTTTTGATAAATCGTTTTGGGTCATAGGTGAACCGAAACTGCTTAAAAATCTCATCAAGGGACTGCAATAAATTAAAGCGCCGTAAAGCGAAACATAAACTCTTTCCTTTCTTCCGTATGCGCGCTCTCTCTCCTCTTTTTTCCCGCCCAGTTTTATTTTTGAATTTTATTCATAATTTCCCCAGCGGCCTGCGTGCATTTCAAAATGTGGGACGCGCCCTTTCAGTACATCTTCAAGTGCCCTTCGTTGTTCTGAAGGTTTCGGCGGTTGGATCTATCTCTTTTCTGTGCATCCTGAAAAGACTATCAAAAGCGTCCTTGAAATTCACACGTTTCAGTCGTCCTTCGGTTCATATAAAACTCGATTCACACGGAGCCAACTTATCGTATAAATTTATAATAATAATAAAGACTATGTTACTATGTAAGACTATGTACATATAAAAAAAATTGTTTAATATTCATATTGAATTCAAAAGTGTTTTTTTGATCTATTGAATATATTATAATTTTCTTGGACCAAATTATCAGTAATATTTAAAAATATATTGATATTGCATGCACAGTTTCCACAATTCTAATTCAACATTTTACATTTTAAATTCAACATTTTACACTTCAAATTTAAATTAACCTTTAGGAAAGTACTACTTATATTATGTTCCTTGTCATAGAAATTAGGGAGGTTAAATCTATCGTAATTTTTATTTTCCAGTAATTTGATACGTATATTTTTTCTAATTACTAGTTTACAGATGAGTTAAATTTTGTATAAAAACCAGAGAAAACCAGAAAAATAAATCTAAACAAGAAAAAAAACTAAACCTTTACAATCCGAATTTTTTTCAAAAATATTTTCCAAATAAAACAATGACGTTTTTCAAAAATATTCGAATCATAAAAAAAATTATTTACCGGTAAAAATTATATATATACATACCGGTGAAATGTAAAACGTTGAACTTGTAGTATAAAACGTTGAACCTGAAGCATAAAACGTTGAATTTGAAATATAAAACTGTAGTTGGTAAAAATAAAAGGTCTTATAAAAATTTATTAATAATGATGAAAATAATTACAAATTAAACAAACCTCAACGAACACCCAAACGAACCAATGTACTGATACTTAAAAACAAATCAAAAAGATCTTCATTTTTCATTTTATTTCTATCACTGAAAATATGTTCGACAGAGGTGTCTTGCCCCCCTTTTTTCAGCTTCACGCCGCTTGGTATTCAAACTGTGGTCCGCGAGACCGCATTCGCGCGATGCTCTACGTTTCCTGGGCATGTCCACCATTAAATATTTATAGCGTGTAATCTTTTAATCATACGTACTCGATGTTGCCGACGCGAAACTAAATCACGACTGTCTTCAGACGACGAGATCGGATCGGTTGTGAGGACTCGGGGAAAATTTTAAGAGTGGCTTATAAATTACGGCGGCGATGGTGTACCGTAATGTGTGTTCTGAAATTTTTATGTGTTTAATATTGCGGTGCTTTATATTATATAATCGTTGTGTATGCGGATGTATTTTGGTTCATGTGGTAGATGGGTTCAAAAAATTGCTATGGTAGTTGAGAGTATTATATTAATGGGGAATATAAGGATGCGTAATTTTATGATATCAATTAGAAAATTTTAACACTTTTTTAATCAATGAGTTTGTTTTAACAGTTTTTTTATTCGTTTTTGTGACTTTGATTTATGATTAAAATTTAGAAGTATAAATCTCGAATTACTTCCACGTTAATATTAAGATTACTTTTAAATGCATGGAGTTGTGTGTGAATCAAAATAGTAATCAAATATTAAAAATAAATTTTTGACTCTTTACCAAATATGTATAAATCGAGAGATGAGTGAAAACCATTCAGTTTTATTTTATATGAATAAACGTTTTCCACTGTCAAAAATATGTATAAAATTACATTAAAAAAAAATTCTATTAAAATCAACATAATGAAATGATTAGTACTTGCACACTTCAGATATTACAAAAAAATATCATATTATACGAATAATCATCATCATTATATAAAAGCGAAATACAACTGGTGCATTTCCTTTGTCCTCATCGCCAAAGCAATATCATAATAATTCATATCGGAAACGGATAACCGTTTATTCCCGATCGCGCATAACAGACGAGCGGATTATATCGTATCGATTGACAAACGGTCTTTTGCCAATTTAGTTTCGCGTTCGGATTTTATTATTCGATTAATAGACGGATCCCGGAGGAGAAAAGGTTTTACTCGGAGCGAGAGAGGCCCGCCGAACAAAGGGGTCGTAAGGGCACGTGCCCTATGCGTTAAAAGCGAGCAATAAAATTGTTATGTTAATTTAGAAAGACCGCCGTTAAAACGCGAACGCGTTTAGAATGAATCAAAGATTTTTCTCGCTTTGGTGATGTGTGGTAGCGTCTTGTGTGGAATAAACTGATTTTGCGTGATCGTTTAATTTACGTCGGATTTGTAAAAAAAGTATAGTGGAATAATTTATAAGTATGACTTAATTAATTTGATTTTTTTCGGTCTGTTACACTAGTTTATCGAATTTTTATTAAAAAAATATTCTTCTCGACATTTAGATAAAAAGTTAACTTTTTGATTGGTCAAATTATCTATACTTGGCATCGTTTTTAACTATACGAGTGATGCACTATTATTCATATTCATTTATTATTTTATCTTTTCTGAGATTTTCATAAATTCCATAACAACTATGGATTTTCTACGATATAAAAAATATGATGAATTTGATCCAGACGCAAAAAAGTATGGTTTAGCTTACATAATTTATTAAAATCTTTAAATAGATATCATTCTCAAAAATCTTTTAAAATTCATTGAAACACAGTGATACGTGGTAATTCGCTTTGTTGAACACACTGATTTGAATCCGACATAGAAATGTTATATATGATCAAAATTATATTTATACACTATTAATTTAACAGATAAAAAACCCGATTCGATGCTAAATATTTAATCATCATTATATCCACTACAAGACAAAACCTTTCTTATACCATTGAAAATTTGTGCATTTTCTTTATCAAAAGTGACTTTCAAGAAGCTGAACAACAAAACCGACTTTTCCCGGATCCAACTCATCAGCGAACTACAACACTTATTACTTAACTTCGACAGTTAACGACCAAACACAACCATTCATACAATCTTCAACTTAAAAGATTTTTCAGATAATCTTCAAAACTCAACAACCAACACTCGACCGTTACCGATCGGACACGAATCAAATCCAAACACAATTTAATATAATGCATAATATAACGTGTTGTTTCAACGGGCGGTTTACGCTTTGTGTGCAGCATAAACAGGGATAATATACATGTACAAATTTTATTCGAGTATAATTTACAATGGGCGGGGCGCATTCGCATCGCACGCGCCGGCCTATTTCGCGCTTAGAATGCGCCTCTGCTCGGAGGTTGTCGAACCCGCCTCTCGGCTCGGCTCGTCGCTGCTCCAGGGCTTCTCAAATGTGCGCTCCGGAGGTACAGTGGCTCTCAATGGTTCTGTGGTGTTGCCGGATGCGGTTTTGGGGGGTTTCGTCGATGCGTTTGAGATTAATTGACGATAATGAATGATTGATTGTGAAGAGTTGGTTGGAAAATTGTTTTGAAAAGAATTGATATGATGATTTGATGGGTTATCATCGGTATTTTATGTCGTTTAAATAGTGGTTTAGATACTTTTTTTTATTATTACAAATTCTGCAATTATTGATTAGTAATCATTATATTTATCAAACGATCTTAACATGGCCGTAGCCAGGTGTTTTTTTTTTAGGGAGGGAAGTACAAATTTGTTTTTGTAAGCGATACTAAGCAATAAAAATATGTTTTTTTTTATTCGAAGTATAATTCGTGTAAAGAATTAAAGGATTCAAAGAATTGATATAAAGGTCTTTCAATAAGGATGCTCAATTCAATTTGTACAAGTTGTTTAACGCTACAACCTTCCATGGTGATTTGCCGTACACAATCGACAACAAATTTGACAGATGACAAATTTCGAGCGTCTCTATTGAAAGACCCTTTAGATATATCACGATTGAATGATATATCTCAATAAAAGTTTATTATTTTTTTTAATTCAGGGGGGCAGGCCCCTATGCCTCCCCCTTGGATCTTAAGATGATGACATATGAATACAGCTAGTTATTAATAGTATAACTTTAATAAATAGTAACTATTGAATTAAACTATGCCTGTGAAGTGTTGATTGAAAAATGTATCAAGAAAACTACAATTTCATATAATAATTAAATTGATTGCGCATAAGACTACCGTTTAGCACCGATTACAACCCGAAAAACAACCGCTCATCAAGAAAACAATCGAAATAACCGCCGCTTAATATAAAACCGTGTAAATTCCCCATCGAAATTTGTTAACACGACTTTTATTACGCGCCGTAATCGATCGAGATTGTTGCGATTAAAGTGGTGCCTGTACGGTGGTCGTTTGATTTGTTTGCCGAACGGTACGATGACCAGTTATTGGCTAACTAATTGGCTCGTTCGCCGGTTAATTCGTGAATGGCAGACGTATTCTCCAGTCAATTTGTTTACAAGTCAATCCGTCCGAACGGTTTACCGTTTATTAAAACGCAACTCGACTCTCGATCGGCTAACGCGATTGTTCATTGTTGTCGTGGTACGCCTGCAGCGTTTCCTTTCGAACGGGCAATTTTTCCCGCGAAAGTGAAAAATCGTTTCCGATTTTATCGAATGGTCGGCGTATTGGTGTTGTGTGCGATCGACGGTTCGGGTTTTTGAATTTTGTATGTGCTGCGGGTTGAGGTCTTATCTTTTTTATAATTCAAGCTTTTTCGTATTTATGATACTTAAATTATATATTTTCAATAAAGCGCGTGAATTATTATGTTTCTTATCGAATGTGATATGAAGGTGTTTAAGGAGGTATCCGAGAAAAGGTCGGGTCAATTTTTTAAACGAAATTGACGCACGATCAACTCCAGACTCCCTTAGAGACTATGGAATATTTTGAACTCTCAGACGAGAGAAAAGGTTTCAAAAGAGTTGCTCAAAGACGTGTTCGAAATAGACGTTGGGGTTTAAAATTTGAATTTTTTCTATGCTCTTATGAATAGAACGAATGAACCCATGAATCGACTTAGTTCGTGTTTTTAAAATATTGTGAAATATCGTATCATATTTCAAAGTAACGGAGAGCTTTAAAAATTTTTATTTTGAATTTTATTGAAATAACCTTTGACATTATTTTGCTGCTTTCATTATATTGATATGTTTTTTCTAATGTATTATAAGCGATTGTAACATTCTCAAGAATAACTTCAAACAATAAGATAAAAGAAAAGAACTCAACGAACAAAAGAGAAACCTGTTATCGATCGATTGAATTATAATACAATCAATGTCTTATCGATTTTAGAAAGTGAATTAATAATGCATTTCAAAATTTCGATGCAATCACTTTCTTGCAAATTTGAGCCGTTCACAGTCCTTCTTTCAATATTATACAAATGTATATTTTCAATTCTGTAGAAATTTTACTTGAATATTTATAAAAAACAATTTGAATTTCTCAATACATTTTAAAACTAAAAATTCACTACAACGTTCCCAAATTCACACCTTTGACAATGGATAATGCGATTTTTCATCAAATCGCAACCATCTGAACCTTCGACGAAGGCAGAGTCCATCACACCTGTCACTCTGATTAGGAGTGCAATTAAATTTCATCCTTCCGGGTCCAGAACTTTTGTTCCACATTTCCAAAATCGGGGTTAACTGTTCGAGCCGTACTACGGTTTGACGAGGGTGCAAGAGAGTCAGAGAGAAAGGTAAGTATGGACGGGAATGGTCAACCATTTACGGTCAGATATAATCATTTAATCGTTTAAAATTACTAAAATTGTTATAATACGCAATAATATTTATAAATTTTCATTTTCTGATATTTATATTAATGAAATAGTTAAAAACTAAATCGATTTAATCTGAATAATTAAAACGAATAACGATATGTATAATTTTGATTTGCTTAATACTTATATTATGATTGCGTATAAGTTTAATGGGTTTTGAAATTCACTGTAAATTATACACTTAATTTTAATTTCAAACTCTTTTGATTCAGAATATAAACAATGCGTTTAATTTACATGCAAATTATATTTATAATTCGTTTCTCAACATTTGCCTCAAAGATTTTATTTTCGCAACACTCGATACCGTCGAATATATCAGATTCGAATAAAACCAAATAGTTAACGAAACATTGGATCCTGCTCGTAAACATTTAACTTCAAAAATTAAATAAACACGCCGAAAAATTTATACAGACTCATAAAAAAGAAATCGCAGAACAAATTCAACCCACGAAACACGGTTGCCTATAACTGGTAGAGAAACAGATAGATATAGAACGAGAGAGAGCCGGCGCCCTGGCGGCAGAGCAGGGCGGGAGCTGCGCCCCCGGGGCCCCCATCCACCAGAGGGGAGATGAGGCCAGGGGGGTGTAGGAGGAGAGGGGAAGTCGGGCTTTGTGCGGTGATCCCGGGCGGATCCCCAACATAAACACACCGTGCGTCATGATCCTACGGCTCTGTAAACGCTCAATCACACGCCGCTATGATTATTATTTTTTAAAGGTACTTTGCTTGTGTGTACTTGATCCTAATTAAATGTAAATTAAGTGAAGGTCGCGTGTTGTTACCGTCCGAGGTCTCTTCGGGAAGCCTCACTCCGGCGAGTGTCTGGAAAGTTGGATCGATCGATATATTATGTTGATGCCATATTAAAATGAGGTTCAGATTTAAAACGTGCTTTTTCATCTGTACTGAAGTTCATAATGATTCCGATAATCGATATGTTTGTTACGGCGAGGTTGAAATACGGTGAATTAATTTTCTTTGTAACGTTCGCCGAGAGTTATTGAGAAGCGCGAAACACAAAGGAGGTAAATCTCGCGACGATAGCGAATAAGAAAAAAATAGGAGTTACTGCGAGCGAGGGAAAAAATCATAGGAAAACTAGTGAGAGAAAAAAGGGCTCGGCAAAAATAGTCGCAGGAAAAAATTCACAGGCAGAAGTCACATAAAATAAATTATTGAAGGCAAGAGGAAAAATGGTTGGTCTTAATAATCTTCTATCGAAAACTTTGGATTATAAATATCTCTTTGACATTAAGAAGCGCACTCGAATCAACAGTATAAAGTTTACGTATATAAATAGACGGATATTTTGCTTTATTCTTTCAGATATTAAATCATGATTAGCATATGTACAAAAATCGTATAGATTGTCCTGAATGAGAATTTTAATATTATTTATTACGTTCTGTAACAACACAATCGAATCGAAAATTAATCAAAATATCACATATTCGGTATTTTCCTTTAGATTTATCGAAAAGAAAGTCATTTTTTACGTATCTAGTGATTCTTTTTCGAGGGGAAAAACGCATAAATTTCCTAACAATTCACGCGTGATTAAACCCCTCGCACGAATATATGCTTAAAGATGTTGTAAATTAAGCTTTTTCATGGACAATTGAGTGAAAACACAAAGAACTAATCGGCAAGTATAATATACGACGCAAATTTATTCATCCAATTTTCGTGTTTTTACTTTCATTGTTTACGTTTGAAGATTGAAAAAACACAATATGATTATTCACACTATTTAAAAAAAAACTTTCAAAGTTAAAATAACCTTATCTCATCGTCGATGTGATTATATCGACTTTTATTTGACGTTTTTAAATTGAAAATCGTTTCGAATATATAGTCATATGGCACTCTTGTATTGTGTTCTCACCGCGTCGATAAATAAAGGGACGAACGAGGCTGACAGATTTACGTCTCATCGAACCGAATTTTCATTTTTATTTTTACGATTTGAAATATGCGAGTTCGAGAAATTTACTGCGAATTGCTGGAAAACATTTAAATTGCCGTAAATATTACTTTACCAGCCGTAAATTAGCGTTTTGACCGCAATAAAAAGAGACACCGGCGATAACCAAATATGGCGAATTGTCGAAGCCTTACCGTAACGTTTATTTTTAATTCTTGATCAAGAATACGGCAATCTCATTCAAGTCGTTAAACTTGATACATCTCTTCATTTTTACTTAAGGTTATTGTAATTTTACGATATTTGTTTGAAAATTTCGATCTGCTTAATTTTTTCCAGTAATTGAAATATTCAAAACCTTTTGTGAAGGAAATATAATATTAAAGGTTCGACTGAAAGTGAGCGTCTAAAATCGTCTCCGATGTTAGTAAAATAAAAAGGAAGTGCATTTAAAATAGAAGTAGAGAAGGTCAAGACACTCGTTTCCATTGTCGATTGTTGAGTATTTCTGGTTGCATGTAGGATGTGTCGTTCTGGCTGCTTATTGTTATTCCGATGACATTTGACTGTAAATGGCTGCTTTGTGTAGACGATTTTATTTTTTCTTATTACTGAATATATTTTATAAAATCTTGTCTTTGCTTTTTGATGGAGGTTTTTTTAACATCGAAAATATAAGTTTATGTGAAAAATACGAAATTACCACAATAATTACCAAAAATCAATTACAACCTTTTAAAGTGTAAAATAAATTTTTAATCATTTTAAAAATTTTGATGACAAATATATTTTATATTTAATGTCACACATAATGTATTAATTACTTATTTTGTAGATATACATTTTTACTAATTTAATTTGTATTGATTTCACATTATTGTACATTTGACAATGAATTTTTTCAATTCCTGAAAATCAATACATAATCAACTTTATAGCCGTTTTTATGTGCATGATAAATTCACTCAGCTTTTATGACGTATGGTTTTATTTGCTCAATAAATTCATATTTAGAATTACAGTAAACTGCTACATATAAGCTACACATTTTGGTTTAATTATGCAATTAAATTCAAGGCGAGTAAACTTATTCAATTTATAGAATTTCTTAGATTGCATTTATTGATAAACGAAGGCCACATAAATAATATATAATGATTATTTCACTAATTTCATATTCATTTACTATTTATTATAATACCAATTCTTCCAATTTTTTATAATTCCTGTCAATTTTATTTTTTTTCATTTAAACACATTTTTTTAAGTGTAGGGATAATTCTCATAAAAAATCATATTTTATTTTAGACATATGAAATATAATAGAAAATTTCATCTTTCGACTATTTGGTTCAGCAAGATTTTTCTCAAGCTTTCAATTCAAATAAACATAACACAATCAACGAAAAAATCACTCAAATGCGTCTCAAACATAACAATACAACAACAAAACATTTGATAAGTGAGTCAATGTTCCAGTATTTACGATAGGTCGCAAAACGTGATACGCCACCAAGCACCAACCCTATTTACACAGCCGCTATGTAAAACACCAAACCAAACACCATAGACACAATCACACCCACCCAAACACCAGAACACACACACATCCCTAACTCTGACGACACACACGTGTGGTCGAATGTTTGAACAAGACAGGTCGAACGTCGAAAAGAGGCACCTTGATTTATCCCCGGGCCACGGCTGATGGAATCCTCGGGCCGGTCTGTTTCGCCGACAGTTCGCCTTTTACATGTCTATTCCGGGAAATTACGTTTTTATAACCGTTTTTACGGCTGTTTTTGAGCCGTAGCCATTCGCCGAGGTGGATTAAGGATTTCCACTCGGAGATATGAACGCCCGCTATATTTTATTACGCGGGTGGGGCTGCAACACTAGATATCCCACTTCGGCCGTATTATTTTGTATTGAACTATATTGAGGTGTGTTTCGGTTTCGTTGCAGAAATGTTTTGGATGGTGTTGTCGCGATTTTTGATGGAAAGTTTGTGGTTTTTCGGGATGTTTTGGTTTGGTGAATATTGAAGTAATATTTTTTTTTAATACTTTCATTGTTAGAGTGCGTAATAAAATAATAATTGTGAAATTTATTGAGATCGCTAAATAGGAATTTTATATCAATTATTAAGTACATTATTGGTAATTAAATTTTTTTATATAATACTAATAATAATTTTTTTTTTCCTAGGAACTTTTCTCAATCAAAAGACTAAGGAAAATTACTATGATATTATTTCTAAAAATTAGAAAAAGAGTTCGAAATTTTTTTTTTATAAGTGTCCAATATTTTTCACAAAAAACATGTATACTTACAAAAACCGACTTTTCCAAAAAATACACAAAAATTTTCAAAATCGATCATGAGATTTCAAATAGCCGAGGCCTTGGAAATTTACCCCCTTTCCCCATCTCTGATCCGACTTATAGTTTAACTATAATTAAATGGTACATACGTAAAATTAAATGAGAACAACAAAAGTTCTCACGTAATAATAAATTATTTCTAATATCATTAATGATTGTTTAACATGTGTTTTAGTTTGATTTCCAATAAACAATAAAAAAATTATTTTAAATAAAACGTGATAATTTTCTACTATAAAATCCCAGAACATAAAGCTCCACCACCGTAACAAAATATCACTTCATACGCATAAATTAAACGACACTCCATTCGAATATTACGAAAAAAATCAATTTTCCCATTTTTTTCCATTCACCGCAAAATTTCCTTCACACAAAACAATAGGTATCGCGCCGCAACGAGTTCCGAATCCATTAATTCACATTCCCGATAATGGGCACACACGCGTTTATTACCCGTTCAAACATCGAAATGATATGTGTACTTTGTCTTTATCGTGTTAAAATCGAGGCCGGATCGCCGACGAACTATGAATATTTTAACGCGACGCGATATTTTGCCAGCAAACACCGCCGAGCCGTTTAATCAAAATTCGGAATGAACTCTCAAAAGCAAAGTTGGACCGCAGCTTTTCATTTGTCTGCGAAAACTCGCCCCACTATACTTATACTTGTAATGGTAGAGAAAGAGAGCCAGAAACGTTGAAAATACGTCGCTTTTGATGTCGGTCGCTGCTTTTTTTTCTGCCTTTCGAGTACACTATCGCTCGAGAAATTTCATACTGAAAAGATTTTCAATAACCGCCTAGCTAAAGACCGTTGTGGAACGAGCGAATAAAAAAAACAATTAATAATCGTCGATCGAAACTGGAACAAAGGTTTATATTGCTAATTTTCGTTTTGTTTCAATATTGCATTGCATTTTCATTGACCTGATAAAATACTAAGTAAATAGCATATAAAAAAAATTAAAAATTACTAGAAAATATTTCGATTGAGAATAATATCTATCATGTTTTTCTTTATAACGACGTGTTATCGTTTATAGGTATTATTAACTCGTCAATATTCAATTAATTTTAAAAGTTCTTTGTGTAAATTATAAGAAGAAGACTTAGCGTTGTTTTCTACTGATATGTTAGGTTTTGTCGTGTGTAAAATTTTAATTTTAAATATTGATTCGGTAGTGGAGTGCGGCTCGAGGCGGTCCGTACGGCGCAGTCTGCTTTTGACACAGCTTTACTACAGAGTTTACCGCTTTTCCGACTCAACTCTTATCACGGTCTGCAATTTGCTTCCAAATGGTACAAAATTAATTGTATTTTATGTTTTTAACGATTATGTAGAATTAAATATATTACGATATTAGAAAAGTGTTACAAGGACTATTCGAGATTTCCACAAAAGGGCAAAGAGACGTCTGTATTTTCTCGTTCGAAATTAAACAAAATTCAATTTGCATTTCATAATATTTCAATTCATATATTATTCAAAAACAAACTAAGATATTTAAAAACCAATTAATATCAAAACATTCGTTTAATCTCCAAATGAAAACATTAACAAAATCTAAGCACATTCAACATTTCATCTTCGTATAAAAATCTCTCAAAAGATTACACATTAATACCATATATGTATACATATATATAAAAAAACATACGAAGTGTATCTCTTGTGATTATTGCCCATTACGGTATGTAGTACGTTCGCATTCCTTTTTTTTCCTCCCACGACCGCGTTTTTTCAATTCGAATTTTCCTTCCGCGAAAAACGGGGTCGATCCCGGCGAACGAAAAAGAGGCCACAAAGTCGGATGGGCGGAAAAGCCTGGGGTGGGCGGGCGGTGTGAAATTTTCTTTTACGAGCGAAAAACGGAAAATCTCCCGGAGCGCGAACGTTTTTCTTAATAAGTCGAAAATTATGATCTCGCGACGCCGAAGGTCAGTTTGCGAGTGAAAAATGGCGACCGCTTGCACACTTAATTTTCCGCATCTAGATTCGTCGGTATGTAATAATTACGGTGTCGATCGTTATGGCCGTTTATTGTGTTTATAATTTTATACGAGATTATTTTTTTATATTTATATAATTATTTCAGAGAATTTCGAGTACAATAATTTTCTGATCTACTATATTATAACTCTAAACAGGGGTCGGCAAATTTTTTTTTTTGGGAAGGGTCAAATCGTAAAAATTTGAGACTAAGCCGGCTGTTAAAAAAGTTGAAAGTTAATTCTATTATACTTAAATAGCGACAAAAAAACTCGAAATTTTAAAACTATAATAATTGATCTCTAAATAGTTATTCGAAAATTGAGATGCTAATATTATATATGTAGGTAAAATCAAGGAAGTAAGTATTAATGAATAGCGCCGCAAACAATTTTTTTAGTTTAAAAAAAAATCAGAAAATATATTTGCTAGTTTTTCTTTTGAATGTTAGAATTTCTAAATCGATTCTGAATTTATTTAATTTTAATTTTTACTTTTGGATTGAAAACAGACAGCGGGCAGGAGTTTGTCGTTACCTGCTCTAAATTTACAAAGAACGTTATTATAGAATAAAATAAAAAGATAAACATACATTTTATATTTTCAAAGAAAATATTCAAGGGATTATTTCATCGCATTGTAGAGCATTTTTTTATCAATAGCAAGTGATCGAAACACTAGTTTAAACCTACGTACTTATTGAAATATATAAAATAACGAAAGGTATTGACCTTTCAACATAAAACAATCACAAAAGGTAAAGACGACAGAATAAAAATGTCTCATAGTTTTACGAGGAGACGGCTTCGCGACGACGCAGTTTGCATTATTTCGAAAGCGCCATTTCTTCATGAGGTTTTTGAACTTTACCACGTACTTGTCAGACGTTTCTCTTTTTTTTCTGCAACGGACACTCGAGAGAGAGAAAAAAGTCGCGAAATCCGCCTTTTCGTTATTTAACGTGCCGAATAAAAACGGTATAATAATGATATTTTAATAATTAAAGGGCCCCTCGCTGCGAGATTTTCGGAAACGATAAGCATTATTCTCGGAAGAGCAGCGTGATAAATCTTGCAAATACCTCGAATCTGTTGGGTTCGATTCTCGGAATTGAAACGTACACTCGAGAGATTCAATATTTTAAACTATACTTATGTTTACACAATATAAAAAAACTATTATATTTCGTTATCTAAATCCCAATAATTAAACCAATTACGCAAAGACGAAACAATCACGAGACGGTCTCCACAGAAATTTCGTAGCATTACCTAATTCATAAAGTCCAGACTTCATAGATAAGCTTACATAATTCGAAATTGATATTATTGATATTGTTTAATTAAAACGTAACAATTCCGAGCAGGCGCTTTTTCCGAAATGCCCTGCGATGATCGTTAAGCGATTTTCGCGTGATTCCCGGAAAATTTCACAAACAGACGAGCGAGGGGGAGGCAACTTCCCAACAGTGGGCGGCGATAGGAAGGGGTGGGCGGGGGTGGAAATTTCTCTAACAGAGGCCCAAGTGGGCGGTGGGAACAAAGAGAGGCCGCCCACCGGGGCCGCCCACGGCGGGTAATCTGTTAAGGGAGGCCTGTTGAGATTATCTATTTGCTTTGAATAAGTCACTGGGATGCTGTTTATTAAACGTATCAAAACACAAACAGCCGATTCGTTCGGGCGTTATTAGTGTTTGATTCGGTGTTGATGGTGTTGTTGATTGTGCGATTTTGATCCGTGGCCGATTCGATGTGCGATGTGCGGCGTTGAAAGGGTTGAGAGTTTTATGTGGGGTTATTGATTTTTTTCGTCGGAAGTTGGATATTTTTAGTGTCTTTATAAGTGCGTGTTTGCTGTGGAAAAAAAAAACTATTTGCTGAATTTTATAGCCAATTTTATTTGTATTGAATTTTGTGGGAGTGTATTTTTAGAAATATTTTTTTCGGCAATCTGTCGCGGACAAGTTCGTGAAATGTCAATAAAATACACAGAACTAATAAACAAATCTGTGAAGATTTAAGCTTATTTCAGACGTAAATTTATGAATATTTAAAATATTATACGGTTCATTTAATATAGATTTTTTAAATCACTTTAATCAACAGCCTTTATGAAAAACCGTGCTGTTTTCGAATACAACTCCTTTGATCTCAGATTTTATACGAAATTTTTATGAAATCTTCGATAAATACGTCGATCAAAGTTGAAATGTTTTGGTGTTGGCGTGCGGTTTTCCGATACTCGAAGAACAATCTGTTTAAACGAACACTCTCCGCGAACAATAATCGACTCGCATTTCCAAAATCAAAATCACTATCGAAAAAACAGATTCTCTAAACACTCGCATATAAATAAATCATATTCGAGGCGTACCTTATTTTTTTCACACGGGCATGAATACGTAATATATTTTGCGGCAGGCGCTTTACGTGCGGGTCTCTCTCGCTCGAAATTGTCCAATAATAGTGGTTGAGGGTGTGCTTCATGCAAATTTATTGACCTGCGAGTGTTTCATATAAAAATGGAACACTAAATAGGGTCAAAGTCAATTGATGCGGCTCTTGAGTGATAAAGCACGAACACCTTCGAAGCGATAAAACGGAAAACCCTTCCGCTTAATTTATCTGCAACGAATGCGTGAAAATGCCGATATTAGAAAGTTTTTTTTATAATCATTTTCAGAATACAATCGATTTATATAAAAATACTGTTTTTTTTGTATATAATTTTTTTTATTTCTTTTTTATGAAAATAATTTTCAAGTGTTTTTATGTTTACTAATTCATACGATTGTATGAAAATAAAAAAGTGATTGATTTCTAATACGTTTAACACGAGCTGCATTGTTTTCTGCGTCTAAAACAACACAATAGACATTTTAAGTTCATAGAACAAAGAAAACACAAGATTTAAAAGCTAGTGAACTTCGGATGGCACGTGATTATGCATCTAAATCGAATCTATTAAAACAAATGTGACTTTTCGTAAACGAGTATATCAGAATTTGAATTCTATTGTTAAAAAAAAAATTTATATTCTGAAATCGACACCAATAAAATTTTATATCAGAAAATTGATTTATCAAAACATGATCTATCAAACGATAAATCGTTTTTATTATACCATATAATATGAAATGCATAGTTTTCATACTTCAAATTGGACGTTTTACATTTCAAATTGGACATTTTACGTATCAAATTTAATAAATCAATAACAATTCATAGTAATTAATTTTATTGATTACTATGACAACCCTCTTAATAATTTTTTCCTATAGTTGAATCTGAAGTAGGTATAAAACGTCCAATATGAAATGTAAAACGTTGAATTTGAAACTGTATACACCTACATTTCTTATACGTCATCAATTAATACGTACATAAAAATATTCAATCATTTCAGTTAATGCATCAAATAAAATCCTAAGCCTAACCCAAACAGGCTTGTCCCACTTCGGCAATAAGCGGCGCATACGCCCACGCGCGGATCATCGGCAATCGATCGCTCGTAAAAACCCCTAATGAATTAGTCCCCGTCATACGTATAACAAAGAATTTATTATGAAGTAATATCGTAAAAAAGGCGGCGGAACAAATAAACGATAAAAAATAAATTGGCGGAGCGCAGCGGGCGCACACGAACCCGCCCATCCCTGCCGCCCTGCTTTCGAGTTTACATATTTTATTCGCGGTTATTGGGCGGCTCTTATCGGCCGGTGGCTCGTTTAATTCGTAATGAAATATAACATTTTATTATTCCATTAGCCTAATAAGTGCTGTGGCGCACGCACCTCTCCTATCCGAGCCGAAAATCGCTCGATTCGTCGCTGTCGAAGTGCGACAATGGCCAAATTCGAATACTATCGACTGTCGGCCTCGAAGCTTTGGTTGGTCTCGCTCTGTGCAGGGTGGTTAGCTTTCGGATTGGGCATTTTTGATTTATGATGGGTAGGTGTGCGGAAAAAATGCGGGAGAAGTTTTTTTTTTTACTTGTGTTTGTATTGTGTGAAAATCGATCGATGGGAGCGGGCGATTGAACGTTTGACTAATCACCGAAAGATTGCGGGTTCGATTTCGAATTAGGGATGAACGATTTTAATCCAGTTTTCTTGACTTTATGAATGCAAAATTTATGGTGTTATTTTAATTATATAAATATATAGTTGATAAATATTATTATACTTTCCTTCATTCTATCTCGTAAATTTGCTATTTTTCACAAAGTTAACGAATATTTATTTTATCAAAAAAATACCCAAAGGGTCCTAATCAATAAATTAAAGTTGCCGTTTTGGAAACTAATTTTAAGCAGTTTAAATACATTTTAATTAATATGCTCTACTTAAAGTCGGTAATTAAAAAAATAAAGACGACTTGATCGCAAAATATGTTTATAAGATCTAAAATTAGAGTGAACTTTCTTAAAATTATTTACTATCTTTATTTAATTAAATTTAGAATAAATTTAGGATTATACTAGGAGTTATTAATCTAGAATTATTTTTAGATTTAATGGAAATATATTATAACAATATCAATAAAAATGAAAATAATTTTCTAATAAAAATAAAATAAGATAAAAAAGATATTAACTTTGTATTTTAAATTATTTTTTTATCTATTGAAGCGAAACAAAACTTTAGTATATGAATGCGTGCTAATTACTCAAGTTGCTCTGGTATTCTTTGTGTTTGAATCTTGTCCGAAAAGTTGGAGAAAATGCACTTAAGAAATTTCACACGTTTGCAGAAACTTAAGTGAAACTGGTCGCCTTTTCTGAAAATAAATTTTGGCACTTTCATTGAGATTTAATGTTTCCCAAAAATCGTCTTTCCGTATTTTATAAAGGTATGAAGAAAAACAATATCAATTACGCCAAATGTGTAACAACCCTTCTTATTTGGATTGAAAACGTAAATTTTCTCAAGGGAAAAGCTTTCGTTGCTAACTAGTTTGGCATCGATTGCATTGTAATTCAATTGAAATGTAATCCGGTTACGTCAAAATTTATTATTTGAACAGTTTTAGATAATGCATTGAGGAAATTTAATAAATGTTTCCTATATTTTGAATCACACAAACGCATATACAATATATACCTATCGCACTTTATTTCATTTTCATTTTTACGGGTTTCCTATAAAATGTTTACGATTTTAAAGTTTAGAACGAGGAAACGTAGGAAATGTAGGAAACGTTTATTAGTTTAATAAAAAAAGTAATCAATATAAATCATTCAAAAATATTTTTGACATATGCCGAACAATAAATACAATTGAGGGGCACGGCAGTAAATAGTGTTCATTCGTCACTTTTGGAGATATTAAAAAAAGCAATTTTCAAAAAACATTTTATATGCATTTAGATGAAAATAAAACTAGAAATAACCTCACATAGTACTATCATCTTTCGAGGAATATGGAATTATTTATTAATTAGTATATAGTTAATAACATCGGCTGTGGTTTTGTTAAGAAACGGAAAACGATAAAATATGAAAACCCGATTGTGTGAACTCGAAAT
>JAOXNN020000058.1:20135-32902 GCA_028571205.2 Hydropsyche betteni | reverse complement strand
ATTGTGTGAACTCGAAATGTGTACCCGATTTGAATATTTAATATTTAATTAATAAAACCAGTTCATTTGTTCAACATAAAAAAAGTCGCGAGCGTCATCTACACACACAGAAATCCGCTATTATATATAGGGGATTTTTATAGTAAATAAAAGAAACTAAATTTTATAATTTTGGCACTTAACACTATTTACTGCCGAGACCCTCAATACATCGCTATAATTTTTTGAAATCAACGATCATTCAAAATTTCTATTGAAATTATTTCCATTTTACCAAAAAAAGAACACACCGCACCGACACAACAAACAAGAACTCTCGAGCGCGCAAACTTTTTCAAATTTGGCGCCATTGTCACGTGCATCAGCGGCCATCGATCGGTGGCGCGCGCCCCACCGTTCGAAAGCCAATTAAACGCGTTACTAGTATCGCTATCGCGCAACAAACATCTGTCGCGCCGAAATCGGCCCGAAGGAAAAATCGGAAAATTGCCGGGAAAGCGTCGCAGCGGCGGGGGGGGGGCGGTGGGGGCTCGGGAGGGGCACGCGAGGGGGAAAAGCGTCTCGGCCACGGAAATCGATTTTCCCGCCCCGGTCTGCGGCACACTTTTCACGGGGTGGGCGGAAAAGCGCCGCCCACTCCCCGCCCGCTCCGAAAGGGCGGCCGGAAAATATAATAATTAACCGAAGACGAAAAGCCGGTCGCCGTCGGGCGGGCAGGTGGGCCGATCTTCCTTTTGGCGTGTGTAATTAAAATTGTTCCATGACAAAGCATTAATTGAGGAACGGGTGTAGTGTGTTTGGAGTTTGTGCCGATTGGGTGTAGTGTTTGGTTTTTTATTTGTGGATTTTTAAATGAGTTTGGATTTTGATTGGATTTTTTTTCGTTGGTTTATTTTCTAGTTGTTTGGTTTAGAGCGTGGTTGTATTTATTTGTTTGTCGTGTTATAAGGGTAATGATATTGAAAATTTATTTGACGTTGATGTGTAATAAAATTGATGAAATTTTATCAAGTGTGTATTATATGCGGTTTTAATTTTCGAATTGATTGCGTTATTGGAATTTGGATTGTGTTTCATATAAATTTATTTTGATCTTCTTAACTGGAAAAAGTAATTTCAATTTCAATTATAATCACGATGAAATTTTATTAAAAAAAAACTATTTTGTTTTATACATTTAATACCAAAATAACAAATTATTACAGATACTATTTAAAATTGAATTTATAAACAAAAATTACTACTAAGTATAATATTATATAATATTACCATTTCATATAAAAAAGACTATCTTTTAATAGTAAAAGCTTTAGTGCTAAAACAACGCTCAACATCTACTTTGACCTTTCGAAAAATCTTGTCGAATATAATATTATATAAATAAATATTCGATTTGTTCACAACTAAATTTTTTTGTGATATGAATAAAAAAATACACCCGAACTTCCAATTCTGTGGAAAATACCTTATCCAACAATAAACATAATATACAGACAATACATTTAAAAAATAATTTCATACTATAAAACGAAATCCACACTTCTACACGTACCACGCTAACACCACAAGCACAAGAACGTATCCAGCTCCTCAGGTCGCATTCCTCGCATAAATTCGGGATTTACCGTACACAGGCTACAGTATAGCCACCCTTTGAATCCCCCGTCTGGTCTTATTATTCTTCGAGAGCACTCCGGCCCTGTCTCCCTTTGGATTCGATGCAAATGTCGTTCTTGGTTCGTTCGTCCCTCCGCATCTGGTTCAGCCGACGCTTTACGGTGCATAAAAGTTACATCGGTTGCCGTAATGACGATTCATATTTTGTGTGGTATCGCGCTGGAAATGGTGGATTTATTCATAAAGGGGTGGATTGGATGTGGAGGCCGTGATTCAAAAAAAATCCGGATCGCTTATGTTGTAATGGGATCGATTGTGTTATAATATTCTGATGATACGAATGAATGTTTTATATGGTATATTTGAGGCTTTAATAGTTTCAATATTGTTTGATGTTTTATTTTTTTTTTTTGTAAAATGAAATGATATTATTGTTAAGCAAATGCAATTTGATGTATTAAATAATCTGCTATTTTTTTATAAACGATCATTGCCTGGGCGTGATTGCTCGATTTTTATTGAAGGTGAAAGTTGAAAGGTGTTTTCGCTCGATCGCCGATCTCATTTGAAAATAAATTTATTACGAGCTAATAATTTCATAATAATATAATAATTCTGATAAATACATGAAATAATACGTCAAAGCTTAGAGGCGCGCGTGCGTATGAAGGCTTTTCAACGCGAAGAAAATTCGCCCCGAGCAGTTTTTATTATTGTGCGCGAACTTTATACTCTTTCTCTTTCCCTTTTTACTTAGGGTTATCTCCTTTTGTCTGTCCCTTTCGCTCCCTCTTTTTCTTTATTTCGATATACGAATGCAACAACACATGAATTTTAACGAACGTAAAAGAAAAAAGACGGAGAACGCGAAAATATCGAACATTTTCCCCTACACGGATTCGAACCTGATCGAAATAAATACGCGATGCAGCAAAAACTTAAAAAAACTTGTATATTTTTTGTTTGTCTATTCGTTAGTGTTATTTTTTTTAATATCACATTCGGCTTGATTCAAATATTATTTCAATTAAAAAATGGGTATTTTATTCAGTGCATCAAAAAAATCAAATTATATATCTTAATTAATTATATATCTTCACATTTTGATATTTGAAATTTTTCATTTATGTATTTTTTCATTATTAAGTCTGACAATAAAATACATTTTTCCTTGAATACATTTTAACAATTCAATGTGAGCTGATATGATCATAAACGTAAATATCACTCACTCCGAAATGATAGATTTGTTTATCTGAAAAAAAAATAAATTTTCACTCTTTCCGATACTAACTATCGTATGCGAACGCAATTTGAAAAGTTTTAAAATATCGAGAGAGCGCGCGAAACTCTCGTCGCGTCTTTATATATATATTTTTTTTATCGGCGCGCTCCGTAATAAATTGAAAACCCATCGAAAGGACACGGAAAAAGGAGAAAAGAGAAAGAGCCCACCCAAGAGGGAAAACCGTATAATAAATTTGAAATATCTGCGATGTAGTCGTTAACTTACGGATTTGAATGAAAACGGAGAGATAAAGGCGGCCCGATAAGCGATCGCGACTCGGGAAAAACTCGCGCGAAAATCCGCGCTTAATTTCCCGCCAACCTTCCGGAAAAACCGTCGAATAAATAAATAAACGAATAAATAGAGCAAATACGGGCCGGAGTGTTTACACGAACGACGCATTGTGTAAACATGACATTGAAAAGTGGATGTGGCGCGGGGCGTGCGTATCGATTCGTTCATTGTCGAGTGTCGTATAAATCCGTCGTAAAGGCCTCGCTTTCCGACGAAAGGAACGAAAAAGGGTCGTACGAGGACGGGGATAAAGAAAATATTGCCTTCGGGATGTTTTACGCGGGCGCGTAAAGGAGTCTGCGCCGGATTAGTTCTAGGTGCCGGATACGCGGTTATGTGGTTTGTTTAGTGCGCGATTAATTTTATGGTGTTGGAATTATGATTTAATATTTTGCGTTTTGGGGTGTGTGCGGTTTTTGGGGGTTGTTTGGTGATGGTTGAAGTGATTGTCTGCTAATGAAGTGGATAGGTTTTTGAAAGGAAATTATCGTCGTATCGCTACTGTAAGATAATTGTATAATTTTTTATATTTAATAAAATAAATATTCGAATTAATTGAAAAATAATCTTAGTATTGAAAATTTTTATGATGACGGAAAAACAGCCGTTTTAATTAAGTTCATCGGGGAAAAATTCGTTTGAATATTACATATGGAAAAAAGAGCACGAGCTCTGTGCAAATATTGCTTCTATGGAAATAAATATTTAATAAGCGGCTTCGTATTTTTCTGATTTTCTTTCGCGGCGGTGGCATGAATATGATATTTGAAAAAGCCGGAAATTGGCCGCGGCTCAGGTCAGCCGAATTGGTGCGCTTCATAAATATTAAATATTTCATTAAAAATTATACGATTAATAGGCGTATCCTGAAGGGCTCAGTAATCAAACACTAATATATTTTTATTGATAGGACTAACGGAGCGCGCTCGTAGGACGATTCGCCAGCCGACCGCCTGGCTCCTGGGATTAAATTTTATATTCCTTTACACAGAGTAAAGTAAGTTAGAATAAAATCTTTCGGTATTAGTCCGAAGCTTTTCTCGGTCCCTCTGCAAAGGTCGGACGAGGAGGTTCAATACGTCAATAACGGTTTGCCGTGAAGAGCTTATGAAAGGTTCGAAACTGTAGTGACTATATAATGCGGGGTTTTGTGAAGAAGAATGATCGACTTAACACACATACATACTTTCAATAAAGCCGAAAAAATAATGGAATTTGCCTAATGTCGTCTGTATGCCGATTAACTGACATCCAACAAATTTCGATAGATAGTCTTAAGATACAAGAAATTACATTGAAAATTAACTGATTCGGGTAATGCTGAACTATAATAACAGTTAATGTTAATAATGATTTATTATATCGGACAATTGATAAATCAAATACCAAAATCAGAATCCTGGCATGTTTTCAGCATTATTTCTTCAACATTCGCGATGCATAGCGTGCAATACTTTAATAAAAGTTAATCTATCCGTGTGTGCCTGCGTTGGTCGGATTCGCCTATAAAAAATGTATGGGCGAACGTGAGGATGTGAGCAGACTGCTCTCGGGCAGCTTCCTAACGAAGATCGACGTACCTACTTGTGCTTGTATCTACTTTATACGTACTTGTATCTACTTTGCTCGTATACTACGTACTTTTACGTATTTACGTACATGTTCCAGATGGAGCGTGTATATAGCCTTAGCGTGCGCCAACAAGGATAGGAGAGAGATAGTCGAGCGATTTTCATTTCTACGTTCATATTTATTTTTCCCGTTGTGTGTACGTCGGCCCCACGTACTACGTAGTCGATGTAAAAAATCGACTACGAAAAAAGCATCTATTTTCTATTACCATGTACTAAGCGTGTTTGTGTTTTATGAAGATTCTTCGCATTTAAAAATAGAGCGCTTTTGTATATAAGGTTGCGTGTTAATGCACAATTCAATATTCTTGTTACGATCTAATAACCAATCCTTTTATGCCATTATTTTGAAGGCTATTCGGAATAACCAGTAAATATACGAAAATTTATATGTTAGTTAAAAACTCGAAAAAAGTGACAACCATTATATTTATAATAATATGAGTTATATAACAGTATTTTTTTTATTATATACTGAATTATTATAAAAATAAACTATAGATAAATAAAATAAAGATAGTGCAGGAATCTTCATATGGAAAAGATTTTCATTTAATAGTTACTAGCGAATGATAACATTTAGTAATTTTCAAGTCATCATAATAATACTTCAAAACAATGACAGAATCTCAGACAACATTTAACTGGTTTACCACCACTGTCGGTTTCCAGACCGTCTGGAGCGGAGGCTACATCGGGTCAGGCCGGCGTCCGAATTATTAAACCGTTTTCAGGACCAAATGAAATTCATCGATTCGGTGTACACAGGACCATATATTTCTGCGAGCTATGCAATGGGATAAATGTACGTATCGTGGAAGTACGTTTACGTGGTGTAGAGCAATCGAACCGTGAAAAATGTACGTCGATGGCCGTTTATGCTCATGCGACGCGTGTAATTGGTACGTACTCTTTTTGGAAGCTTCGAATGTTGTTGTACGATATTGTGTAGACTGTAGTCATATAGCAGCAGCTAGTAAAATATAAATAGTCTAATTTATATTAAATAATTTTGAAAACTATCATTGAAAATAATCCAAAATTTGTTTGACTGTATTAAATTTGAAAAAAAAAACAACTCTATCATATTGTTTCTCATAAAATAAACACAATTGTAAAATATTTTCATCCCAATTTTCTCTAATCGTTTCTATTTTTCCATTTTATATGATACAATTTGTTATCACGCCCCCTACACTGTGACATTTAAAATTTACTCTCAAGTTGCAATTTTGTACCGGAAAATATAGCACGTGTTTCACACCAGTAATATATTCATAAGCAAAAGGTCATACATACAAAAACCTATAAATTTTTCATACGAAAAACGATCACAATTTATGAAATAGTGCAAAAAAGAATAAGCGTATTATTCCGCAGGTTGTTTGTATAGTTTTCGTTCAATTGAAACAATACGTATGTCGATATGATTGTACGTATTGAATTTCATGAGTGGTAAATTTTACGCACGGGTAAGAATGGAATTCGACATCAGAACATTTGGAGCGAAAGATACGATCTTATTTGAGTGCTGGCTGGAAAATCGGAAAAGCTTAATTGAAAATGATTGATTCGGTTCCGAATTGTCCTCATTACATGCATACATATGTAATTGAATAAATGTATACTTTAAAATGTGCTTTGAAGCGAAATACAATAGCCAATGAAAATTTCAAAAATTTGAAGTCTCCGAATGCATAATTAATTCGAAGTGTTCATTCGATTTGTTTGCTTGTGCCGTGAGTTCAAAATGTGATTTATATACGATTTGATTTAACTTATGAATGAAAGTTTGCCTCACGAGCATGAATAAATTTGTTCCCTGTTTCGTTCGTGGCTCTCGTGTGTTATTTAAACTATTTTATTATTTTCGAATGGAAATTTGTTCGTTTGGTTAAAGCTGAAAATCGATTTCATAGCTGAATGTCATACAAAGGGATGCGTTCGATATGAAATCGAATGAAAGAGGGAGTCAGCTGTTAGGGAATTGTTTGTTCGACAATCGCTTCGTTGAACTTCATGTTTAAGGACTGAAAATGAATTTTCGAACTTTTTTTAGGTGATTTTTTAACGTGAAAATTTTCTACACGTGTATGTTTGCTGTTTGAATTTATCCACAAAATAATTCAAACGTTTTTCTTATATAGACACGCTCTTTCAAAAAAGTTACTTTACATTGAAAGTTTCCGAGGAAATTTCTTGGCTTAATCTTGTGAAATGAATTTTCGTCGTTTCTTACGAAATAACATTTGGTATTATAATGAACGCAGAACAATTAACTCAATAACGTTCTATTGAAATCCTAGCGGTCGGGAAAATTCGCACAAACCGCTTGCTACTTCGACTAATTCGAAACTCTCACTTTCGTATTTTGAATTAGAAAGCATTTCATTGAAATAGATTGTTTATAAAATAATGAGAAATTAAAAACATATTTTGATTAATTGAAAATTAATTCGTTGAAATAATTTTAGCACCGTACATGCGCACATGTGTTAAAAATAGGACACGTCGAAAACATACAACTCTATTTATTCTATAAATATACGCAATGAAACGTATTTTATATCGTTCTATTATTTTCTGCCATGAATAAATTGCAAAACAACGAGAGTTGTTTGAAAAAATATTACAAATTCAAACACATTTTATCCATTACGTAATTTTTTTATTTAAATTAATTAACTACCAAGGACTCCATGAAACATTTTGCCGACCTCGCAAACTGAAAGATCGCCGCCGGGGAAAAACCTCTATCACATTACACCACAGTAAATTGGGTCAAAATTTTTTCGAACAACATCCCGACCGACCAAATATGAAAATATGGCATCACCGTTAACGGAAAGACGGCTGCGAGGGTCCAATTTTCCATCTCCAAAAAGCACGCCTCACGAAAGTAATGAGGAATGAATGTTAGTTATCAAGAAAGTTGCCGCCCGAAGGTGTTTTCTTCGCGAGGGCGGCCGAGGGTGGTCGTTTTGAAATTTATAGGCGGGTTTTGTCCCTAAGTTCTGCCGGCATAAATATCAGAGAAACACACCATTAACCTTGGGCCCTGAGTAACAACCTGAAATTAAATGAGATAGGCAGGGCGGAAGCTCGCCCAGCAGGCAAATGGGATAGCATTAATACGGGGATTTGCATAATTCATATCCGAATATAATTGCAAATAGCGAGCGCCGTGTGTAGCCGTGACAAACGCGCACCACTATAATCGAATCGTCACACGATCTCGCCAGTGTGTTCAAGGAATGCTTTTGAATTGTAAAATGCTTTGGGCTATGATGACTGTTTTTGATTTGTTGTTGTGCGGTGACTTTAATGATTGATTCGGTTCGAATCGTTTCGATACGGATGCGTTTAAGTGTGACTTTATCGGATGAAAAGTAGATTGAATGTATTCTTTTGATGTTCCTTGTTGGAATCTATATTTTTTTACTTATCATTGTTTTGTAAAATTTTAGAAGTAAGAATTTACAGAAAAATGAGATGCACCAATTATTTTTCAATCATATTTGACGATCTAATCTATCGAATTTCATTAGCAGACGTATAATTTTACAAGACATTTTTTATATAATACGTATCGAAAATTATGAAACGACGTAATATTATATGCGGCTTCGATGATCCACGATAATTTTCAATTTCGCGATGGGCATTTTCGACGTCATCCACGCAATTTTTAATATACCGCAAATGTTCGAAAGAGCATGCGAGCCTTTGCCTCAAAGCCCCTCAAAAGCAATCAGATACGCAGTCGGTGCTTCGTCAAAGCTTTGAAAAGCTTAATCCTCGAGCGAGAAAATCCTTTTCGTCCGTTCGGTACGCGCATTATTCCGACGACAGTAACGAAACTCGAAGGAATAATGCGAAAATTCGATAAATGTACACTTTCGATCTCTCATTCTGCATATGTCGCGCTGTGTCGTTTGATTTATTAATTTCCATAATGACGACACGCGATCGGTAATATTTTATAATTTCCACTGCGTAATAACAATGTTCTACATATGAAAGTTCATTGTTGTTTTCACTGAAGGGTGTAAATGGAATTATGCATGCAACGCGCATTTTTAATTCTTTCAAAAAAAGCAATGAAAAATTTTATGATTTATTAGAGACTTGTAAATTAGTTTTTGAATGTTTAATTTAGAGCAACTTAATTTAATATTGTATTTGGATTATGATTTTTTTAAATCATTTTCATATTACTTTTCACTTATTATCAAAATTAAGTTGTATAAATATAATATAATCTGTGTTGTTGATCTACCAATAAAATTATTTATCAAAAAATCTAGTATCTATTGATCATAATTTTGGATAAAAAACTTTTATGAGTTGCTTTATGATGTAATATTCGAAAAGGTTTTTTTTATTATTATATACTGTCTGCAATCGATATTTTTGAATTTTCTTATTCAATAGCGGGCTTCCTTTCGATTCATATTATACAATAGAAAATAATCTTTCACATTGAAACCACTCAATCCAATAGCAATCATCACAAAACCTAACACGACACATTATCGAAAAGGGCCACTCCTCGCACAATAAAATCGAAACAACACACGTTTTCACATCGCACAAAAATTTCAGCGCACACAACAATAACACATGACAACGACGTCTCATAAAACATTTTTGTTTTTTTTTGTTATATTTTTCGCCATATATACGGTGTGTGCTTTCGTTGAATAACTGCACCGAGTCATGTAATGCGATCGCGTGCATCGACCACACTCGGCCTCGGCTCCATCGTCAGGATAATATCGCAGGACATGTTGTTTTATTGGACGTGTTTCCCAAATTGAATAGTTCAATGTCCCGAAAAATCGGGTTGAGGTCGTTCCCGATTAGGTTCGTTTTTTGTTTTCAATTTTTGCGGGGACTCGTCCCGGGATTATGGCGATTAAGTCTAATTCGAATTTTAATTAAGGATTTTGGATGTGTGCTTTTGATATTGATGTTAAAATAAATATCGGAATTAGATACGGGAAGTTTAATATGCGAAGTCTTATCTTAACGGTGTTCAATAAATAAAGACCCGTTTCGGCTGCAATATAATTAGAATAATATTCGTAATGAATTCTGAAAATATGATAAGCTGAATTTTATTTATAATCTTTACCGGGTGTATAACACTTTCGTGGGCAAACATTGTTCTTTTTATAGCTGAAAATTTTTAATGCTCATATTACAGGTAGCGTAAATATTTTATTAGAATTTATGTGTGACCTTTTACGCGGTATATAAATGTACTATAAGTGAAATAAAAATAGGCATTCTTATCTCTAAAGATATTTTTAGTGAAAATCGCTCAAATAAATAATAACTTTCTGAGTTCAATTAAAAAAATATAATAGTGAAATAAATATTGATCGTTAGTTTGAAATATATATTTTAAGCGGTTATTGTGATACTAATCGTTGATTTATTCGAAATGGAATCTGCAATATGCTCATAGTCACAATGCTTAATTTATTTAACTGCTTTGTGCTGTTTAACGATGTCTACTGTACAAATTAATCTGGGCCTCTAGTCAGACGATTATGTTCAATAGATAAAAATTTATGTTACTGTGAATGCCATCTGATTATCATAATTTATTCATGAACATGTATAAAATTATCATTTAATACACTAATACACGTCACATTGAAGAATATTAGTTTTGAAAATTGTCGTCACCAGTTGCCATCGAATTTTATTACATTAAATTAGTTTCGCGAAGTGAAATAGAGCTACCATACAGAATGAATAGATCGTTCACAAAGTTTTCAACTGCAAACTACCGGTGGATTTTAAATGTGTTTATTTAACACTCGTTTGAACGTGATTTATGAAGATGTAATGGAAATATATTTTTAAAATCCAGCCTTCCCTATCCATTAAAACTGTGAAAATAGATGCACAGAATTTAAAAATGTATGTTCGTAAAATTTATTCAATTTTTTTTTTAACATTGTATACCTAACATATATAAATATTTAAACATTTAAAATTAAAAATATGATTTCAATATTCTAGATTTAGAAACAAGTTTACCATGCCGTGATTTTTTTATTTTAATTCGTAGGGAAATGTTAACCCACAGCTTCTTTGATTCAGTTTTATGGTAACTGTCAAACAATCTTGCGATTGATTGGGTCAAAAATAACCCTTTGTAATAATTGAGTAGTTTTCGATTAAAACATCGTAATCAAACTGTAAGTAAAAATACATAATTCTGATAACACGAGAAATGCATAAAAAATCTTTTCGGCTACACTGAATAGAACAACATAAAATATATTATGTCAACTAGTACGAACCACTGCAAACTGGTAAAAAAATAATCTTACATTGACATTCGATTGAAACATATAAAATATTGCACACTTATAAAAGTCTTAAACAATATTTTAGCGTCTTAGATGAGATTTTTTGATGAAAATACTTAAAACTAGTTTCAACCAATCAATGTATACTCGGAACTATTTTATAACATTATTGAAAAATCATATACAAGTAATTGAAAAGTAACTATATAAATCAAATATCTAAAAAATCGAATAACATACTCATTCAACTGCAAGTATGACCATTTAAAATCAAACTCAAACGACCTGCATTCTATTCCAAGTTAACATAAGCATACATAGCTTTCACTTCAAACATTCCGACTTATTTCGTGACAACTACTATAAAAGACAATATCAATCGTTTTGAACAATGACTTCATGAATCGATCAACCGATAAAAACTACACACAAGTTCGAAAGTAACATTAAACGATCGGTGTTCTCCAGCCCAAGATCAATACACACAGAGTTTCAACCCTCAGCTTGTTTGGGGCCGGATCGCGCACCCCAAACCCTGCACTCAGCCCGTTTTTGAAGTCTCCTCTCTCTTATCAGCCGCGGTTCAGCATATTTTCACGAAATTCCTTATTTTTCTCATTCCTTCCGAATGACTTGCTTTCTATTTAAACTCGACGGTTAGGGGCGACCCTAATTGCGGCCGGCCCGCACTTCTTGCCCGCTTTGTTCTCCGGCTGTGTGGATATATCTTTTCTCTCTCACTTTTTCGTTAAGAGGAAAGGTATGTTTGTACAGCCTTTTTTGCTCTTGTGTCAAAGTTTCGTTATTTTTTTCGGAACGCGGATATGTATCTAAAACGGTTTTTCGATAAAAAGAGTGTCGCTTTGACTCGTTAATGGTGATGTGTGCTTAATAACGTTTTTTATGATATGTGTGTAATTACATGTTTTTTTAATGATCGTATACATTACGTATGTAACATATATTATATATATAAAAAATAATATAGTAAAATTTTAAGTGCATTTCTAGTAGAAAAAAAATACTTATCTATAATACAAAGTTACATGAATAAAACTCTGAATTTATTTACTTGAGTTATGCTTTTTTTTTAGTTTCATAAAGAGTTAAGCACTTCATAAAATTATCATCAAAATGTATAATCACAACTCGAACTAATTCATTTTGAAACTTCATGAAAACTTTCATTATATTTACTGCACTCTCACGCACGAAATGTTCGTAAAAAGTTAATTAATTATAAATTAGTGGTCACTTTTATTATGTTTCCAAAATTGAAAAACGTACACGGTCGTTTTATTATACTTTATAACGCATAGAGAGCGATGCAAAAATCTTAAAAGGTTATCCCGAAAGTAATATCGTATTTATAATGGTTTTTTTCGATCTTCAGTTGTGTCGTGTTCGTCAATTTTATATTACTTATCTTGTTTTATATCGATCGAAAATATTAATAAAAACGTAATTTATCACATAAAATTTTTTTCAAGCTTCAAAAATCACAAAACATAAGATTATGGTGTTAGACAATTGGTGGAGAGAATTTGAGATCTTCCGTACTCTTCGGATCTTGCACCATAAGATTACCATATTTTCAGATGATTACAA
>JAOXNN020000058.1:6452-20035 GCA_028571205.2 Hydropsyche betteni | reverse complement strand
TGGTGGAGAGAATTTGAGATCTTCCGTACTCTTCGGATCTTGCACCATAAGATTACCATATTTTCAGATGATTACAAAATATTTAGAAGGGAATATTTTTAAGAATGCCTAGGATGCGAAAAAGGGACTTTCCGAATATTTTCATTCATAACTGGCACAATTTTACAAAAAAGGGATTTAAAAATTTGATAGAAAGATGGGTAGAAGTTTAAATTACGGTGGAAGTTATATTTTATATTAATAATTAATAAATAAAGTTTTTATTTAAAATTTCATCTACCATTCAAAATACGATATTAATTTCAGGATAGACCAGAATATATGAACATTTAAAAGTCATGAAATATAATTAAAAAAATTGTATTCGTACTTTTTTTCAACATAATAAGTTTAAGTTATTTTTTATTTTAACAAAAGTGGCCCTTGTACTACTATGTACACAAAACCTTCTATTTTACACAATACATCATTCGTATCGTTAATTTTAACAATACACTTTTAATTTAAACATTTCAAGACCAACCTAATATGACACACACAATCCAAACAAACATCCAAAACAACCGAGCATGCAAACACCTCCAGTTCGTGTCGATTTCGATACGCTTTTTAATTAGTCGAAAAGTAGTCTTCGCTCGCTCCGCCTACACCGTAAACACTTAATACAACACCACCCCGCAGATCGACCCCTAACCGCCCACTCCCCGCCCACTTTCCGCCCACCGTTAATACGCAAAGTTCATTTCGTCGGGAATATTTATCGCGCACATAAACGTTTACAATAAGGCGTTTCGCGCGCAATAAAACCCGCTAACAGGTCAGCGTGACGGCGGCCGTAAATCTCGCGATCGGGCCTGCTAAGGGATGAGGCTTCGAGGGGTTATGATGGCTGGTTTCGGGGGTCGGATGGCCGTGGCGACTGGAGGATGTCGTGGGAAATTGGGGGGTGGGCTCATCTTTGTTGTTGGAGAAAATATGCTTTTTGCGGTTTATTCGGGGTTTGTTGATGGTTTAGTTTAGTTGGAGTTGTTTTGTGTTATGAATTGTAAGTTTGAGATTGTTTGGTATTATAATATAATCGACTAGTTAATAGGCCCGATGTAAATAACATCGGCTGCCCGATGCCCGTACTCGATTTGAAATTTAATATTTAATTAATAAAACGAGTTCGTTTGTTATTGTCACAATCACGACATATAGGCAAAGCTAGAGGCAGTAGGTAATAAGTATCTAATTATAGACGTTAACTGTATACGCATAAAGACCATATTCGCGAAAAAATCGCGAGAGTCATTGAACGAACACACACACAGAAATCCGCTATATAGGGGACTATTATATATAGGGGATTTGAAAAAAAAATTATGATGGAATATTTTATATATACATGAGAGCAATCAAAATTTTTTTTACACACTAGAAATAGATTTTTCTTATCAATTTTAGAAATAGATAAATAAATCATTATTATATAATATAAGCTTTAGCTTTTCAATCCATTTTTTATATACCTAAAAAAGGTTGTAGATTTTCTATTATAATTTTTTCCTTGGAAAGATTTCTACGGGTAGTTTTTACTTGCTCTTGAAGAAATTTTAACAGTGAATCTTTATCTTAATATTTTTGTAATATTTTAAACCATTCTATTAGATTACCTTTATTATTTAATTTTATTACTTTTTTATGGGACATATTTTGATAAATGCTATTGTAATAAACGATTTTGATATCAAACTCTTTGAAAGTCGACTTCTTATTAAAAATAAAAATAAAGAAAAGTTTTATACTGCAGTTTTCTTTATAAGATACTACATAAAGTCTTTATTATCGTCATATGTATAATAATATTTATTTCTATAATAAAAATAAAAATTGAAACAACCAAAATTTTAAATAAACAAATCACATTTATTTACTATCAACAAAAATAATACGTTTCATTTAATCTAAACCCCAAAGCAACAACATCAAAAAAAAAAAACCAATACGACCATCAATTTCAACATCTCCCTTTAATAAAGAAAACACACACTACACATGTAGCACAATCGATACTGTGACCATTTGTCCGGATTCTCGACACGGCCACCGAAACTCCAATGAATCGCCCTAACCCTCGAAAACATAAAACATTAGTGTATTCAATATTACATAAAGTGCGGCTGAGTGGGCGCGACGTGTCCGAAATATGAGATGGGAGGGGGGCCCTGGGGGCGGGGGCCGGGGGTGGTGGGCGGAGCGCCCACGTCGGAGACTGCGCCCCCGCTCGCAGCGAGGATCGAAATTTCGATGGGAATTGGGACGCGTCGTATGTTTTAGAAAATGAGACGTCAAAGGCGGTTTTGCTTTTTATTAATGTGTTTTTTGTTTTATTATTTTTTAGTGTTTTGTTCGGATTGAGTTTGATTTTTTTATGGGGAGTAATTTGTGTTCTTGAATTATGGGTTGGTTTTGTTTTGGGGTCGGGTTTTTTGTGTGTGAATGGAAATATGGAAAAGTCGCTGGTTTAATTAGCGAAAATTTAATTATTAGGTGCTTCGGGGTTTGTTTATGTAGTTTTTTTGAGTACGTAATTTGGAATCTTCATGAAAATTTAAAAAAAAAATGTTATGATATTTTGTTTTCGAATTTTTGAATTTTCGAATCGAATTTCGTTTTGATCTTACGTTTGTAACGTTAAGTAAAGTTGTTGGAAAATTCATATCATTTTATTTTTCTTCGGGAAAAATTGAAATGATATATTTTTTTCATATAATAATATTTATGTAAAAAATGTACATCGTTTCAAAAAAACATTTCATAAAATTCAATCACTTTGACCTTTTCCATTTTATCCTCTTGCTAGTGAGATGATGAAAATATCTGGTACAATATGATTTTAACAATCTTCAGTATTTATATATTTTTCAATATAAATATATATTAAAAATTATTATTATTTTCATTACTTTCCCACTTTATTTTAAATGTTTTTTCCAAAAGCCTTTTTTATATAGTATAATACATTTCAATTTCCTTTTCTTTTACCGAATTTATAAGCTCAGATTAACATTTTCAATTTTTTTCATAATTTCTAACACAAAAAAAAATAACTTCACCTTACTATCACAACCTATTCGCATATGAAAAATTCCACGAGTTACGCTTACATTCAGCAACGCATCATTTACCGAAATCAGCGTCATAAGGTTATAACGATATAATGCCTCCGTACATATTTTCGTTTACAAAATACGTAGATCAAACATATAATGTGGCGCACATAAAAGCGCGTAGAAAAGTATATATAATTTGACGTCGCCGAAGTAAATATGTATACTACGAGCCACGGCACAATGTAGCATTTATACACAGTTCCAGTATACTGTATATAATCCCGTACACGGGCACAGGTAGATTTATAATATATTCTGCCTCGGGTTTCATGTTGGACGTGAAAATACAAAACGCTTTCGCGTTTATACAGTTATTTGCGTTGAGGGGGATGAGCGTTGCCGTAAACGTTTTAAGGTTTTATAGGTGACGGGGAAAGCGCGATTGAAGGACCCGCGGCTGATGGAAAAGCTACAAAGAAAAGCGTTCGAGCTCTGTGGAGGGGCCAGAAATATGACGATTGTTTGTATCGTGCTCGGATCTTGATTAAGGTTTGATGTATAGTCACCGTGTAAGTGGGTTAAATGAAAATGTGGATTTTTCCGTAGTGCGAATCGAATTTGTGATTTATGTTGCGTGGGTTGTGTTGTTATAATGGGTTTTTGTGTGTGAATAGTAAATGGTTTTATTAAAATGTACGCGAAAAAGTCATTTTAAATGATCACATAATGTGTTTGTTGCATCAGTTTTGAAAATGTTGTATTGTTCGGTATTATATTCTTAAAAGCTCATAATGCGATTATTTGACAATGTTATCATATTTAAAAATTACTCGATATTATTTTATTGACTGAAAGTATAAAAAAAAACATACACATATTAAAAAAATTCTATTAATATTGATAATATTTTGTTCAAATTTAATTAAGGACCATAGATTTTTCGCGAGCCGAAATTAAATTAATAAATTCTCATACTATTCAATTTATTTCAGCACGTTCATTGCTTAGTATGATTTCGCAAATAATTAATTCTAGTAAAATTGAAATAATTACACAACAATACCCGATTCCATTTTAATTAAACCCGTCCATAAAACAAAGACGAATCTAAGAACCGAACTCGCTAAAAAATTATTACACCTCACCACATTAAATATCCACACACAAAGACGAACAATGGAGACGTTTTCCCTAATTGGAACGAGACTGAACCAATTCAAGTTTGGGAGGGTCAGCGAACGCCCCCCGACGACCCCGATCCAGCACTGGGTATACTTTGCCCCCCCTTGCTACCACCCATCATTCCATTTTACCACCCATAGAACTGGGGGAGGCTGCGTAACCAACCCTCCGGAGACCAGCGATGAATAATTACCAACAGTGCAGATGTCACACTCAAAAAATGCGCGATGGCTTATTCCAACGCACCTTTGTTCGGAAAAGTGTATGAAATTTCGGGGCACAGACGCTGAAAAAATTTCGCTTTTTATGTGAGTGTGTGTAATGATGAAATATTCACGATGCATGTAACGAGTCTGCTCTAAAATCGGGTAAATCCGTTCAAATTCGTTTCGATGAAATGGTTCGAAATCGCTTTAGGCTGTTTTGGCGCGTTTCAAAGAGGCGTCAATGGATTGGTTTTGATTTAATTATTTTGTATGCGTTTTTTATTTTTATTTTAGTTTAGTTGATTATGAAAATGTTGTTTTCCGGATTCGAATGAATTCGTTATGATTTCAATTTTTTTTAGTTGTTACGTGAAATATTTTCACTGAAATGAAGCAAAATACCCTACGGTCGTTAATTATTTATGATTTGACCTTTCACTTTGAATATTTCAAAATAAGGAGCTTTCGCTGTGGAACAATATTTTAAAAATCGCGTCTGTACATTATGAATGTGTCGTAATTGAAAATTAAAAATTCAAACTGATAACATTGTGATCAATTAGTCAATTATGCGGCGGAATTTATTATTTATTAATATTCATGTCGGGGATTATTTCTAAGTGAACTTACCGACACGAGAATTCCATTCGCGCCACATTTTCATGCAGATGAACCACTTGCAGAAGTTTTCGTTCCATCGGCGGAAATTGTGCCTATTTTGGCCGTACATAATTAGTTTACCTTGAATTATATAATATCTTTCGGGTGGAGTATGAAGAAGAGGGTCCTGTCCCTAAATTTTGCTGAACGGATAATATTTGTAAGATAAACATTCCGGAAAGATTTCAAATACGCTTACATAATAATCTTTGCATAATATCGAATCTGAAACTATATCGACAAGATTTACATCATCTTTTTTTAAAAATACAGTAGAACCTCGATTATCCGAACTAAACGGGTACTAAGATGGTAAAGATAGAGAAAAATACAGATAATCGAAACAGGAAAATAAATTATACATTAATTAGAAATTAAATTTAATTATTTATGGATATTTTTGGTATGTGTAATTATGTACACAACCTTTAAGTGTTGTTTAAACGAATTTACTGTCTATTTATTTTTACTATATTTGATTATTTAATGCTGTTAAAATTTTCGAACGTAACATAAAATTGCTATGGTAACGTATTCACGGTTTCCCAAGATAATAATTAATTTAGTCATCATTTTTAATGCTTCCTGTAAGGAGATATTTAACTCCAAATAATTTAAAAATAAAATTCCTCTCAGGTTCTAATTTGATCACCCTCATAGTTGAGTCTGTTATAATTCCAATAATTTTGTTACGTATTTGGAAATTCCTGGACGTGTTTTATGTAAAAAAATTGTAAAATCTGCTATTTAAAAAAATAAATTCTTTTTTTGATCAAACCGGATAGTAAAAATTCTACAGTACAAATATAATACTATAAATCAAAATGTATATTTTGAGTTAAATAATTTAAACCACAGTCAATATTTAAAATAACGATCTTGCTTCGTTTGTCTGAAATTATTTGACAAGAATGGTATCGGTATTTGGCTTCTAGAAATAATTTAATTTAATTCTGTTGTACTCGAAATCGTCTCACAATATAATGATGATAAAATAATCGACAACCTACATAATATATAACATAAATCTAGAAAATGAAATAATTTCTTTAAGACTTTTTCATTATGATTCGTGTTATAAAAAACTTTCGAACGAGTCAAATAATTTTGAATTCAATTAAAGTTAAAATAAATAAAAAGTTTCAGAATACGAAATAAAACGTATACGATAACAATTCATTACATCAACAATACGAATATACACCTAACGAATATATTTCAAAATCACTCGCGCGTTCTCAATATAAAAAAAAACCTCCGAAAAGTCGACCTTAACACCGAAAAATCCCAACCATTCACACAACATCCATCACACACTACACCTATCGAGACGACCAGTGTGAACAGCCTTCAGAATTTGCCTATTCGGTCGTCTGGTAGGGTTACCAGGTGTCTCAAGGTCACCAGCCCCTCCCCACCCATCGCCTCCCCCACACCCCCCGCACTTTTTGTTCCCGCCCTCGTCTGGTCGAAGTTCGAGTCTGCGAGCCGCTTCTGGCGATAGACTGATTGATGTCAATTGTGAGCCGCTGCATCGTTCGACTCGTTCGTTTGCGACCGTAATGGGTTATTAAAATCGTTGTTGGTGGTTGTTCGGGTCGGAGGATCGGCGATGAACGGTCTGGGGCTGTTGAGCCCGGTGGGAGTTGTGGAAGTGTTGAATCGGAAGTATTTGGGGTCGCGATCGTCGGTTTGATGGATTTGAAGCTTTTTAAAAGATAGGTTTGGTTTATGATTGGAAATGTGAGGTTCGATGCGAAACTGTGAAATTAGCGCGGGTGTTTGATTCGATTTCGTTTTGTTGTTCGAAAACGTTTAATCTGCACATAGGTACGGTTTGTATTTTATTTTCATGTGCTATCCATTTGATGACTCGTGTGTGGTTTGCGAATTGTGGTTTTGTATCTCCAAAATATGCGAAAATTTCGCGTGGAATATTCACACGTATTTTGAATGCGTTTAAAGTGAAAGAATACCTAAATAATATGATTCAAAAACATTCCTCGTTACGAATACAAATTTTGCATCAAAAATAGTTTTCAATCATAAGAATTTTACACCAGAAAATCTCAGAAATCATTACTATAAGTTTTTCCAATAGGGACGCTCGAAATTTTTTAGGTTATAGCAGCCATGTTGTTAAAGTGAATCTGTCAATTGTTTAATAGTGCATCACTATGGAAGTTTATAATGTTGAACAACGCCTGCAAATCATCAAATTTTATAGAACATCTTACATTCGAACGCCTTTATTGAAATACCCTTACAATCAACAACGATATATCAAGCACCAAAAAATCCAGCACTTCTTCCAGAAGCATCAAGACCGTCGCCTGTTCGGACCCTCAACCGGCGCCTCCACCCCCACCAAAATCGTGATAGTCTCTGACGGGGGTCTACGCCCCCGGGCCCCCATCGGTCTGCCCTTGGTCGGCCGCCTCGCAACCCGGTGACCCAAGCCGGTGAACGAACCGACTAGCGGGGGTCGTTAACGTGCACCAGTCCGACCCTGTATGGATAGTAACGACGATTTTCTCAGAATTTGGTCGATGATGAGACGTGAATTTGAGTGGTTTTGATGTTCGGACTCAAATTTGAGGTCTCTGAAAGGAAATTATGCTTAATTGATTTGTATGGGATAAGTACTCTGTGTGTAGATGGTAAAATTAATTTGTGATGTAAGCGAATTATAAAAAATTCAAGAATTTTGAGTTCGTTTCAAATGTAATATATAACATTGAGCGCTCATTTTATTGTTATGAATACGTAAAAAAATGAACATGTAGTGAAATTTAAAAATGTGATGCAATTTTTTGGTACATGTGCATCAACATAAAATGAAAAGCATTCCAACAAAAGCCAAATCACACCTTAAGTATTTATTATGTGGATTCAATTTAACATTTACGAATTAATTATAAATTTGATCCGAAGAGTTTTACTCAATTCGATATTGAATTAGTTCAATTATTTGATTGTTCGCTTTTTATAATAGTGTTATATTATATGTTAATTTTATATGCTAATTTCTATTGAATTTTCCAGGAAAATGAATTGTCAAGAAAACGAGTAATCAGAAAATGACAATATGAACCTTTCAGAAACGACAATTATTAAGATTCTTTAGATTAAATCATATTTCAAAAGTTCGCATATGTTGTAGTAAAAAATCTGAATGTTTCATTAAACTTCCGAATCATTCTTCAAACATAAAGATTTTAATAATAATGAAAATTTAATAGAACAATGCTATTATATTCCATTGAAAATACTTAACGCTCTATATTCGCCAAGTTTATCGTTATACCGCTCCTATATTAAGATCTTAATAAAATGTATCTCGAGGCGTAAATAACATCTATTTCGGACGATCACGAGAAGTGTAAACACCTCGAGTTCGCTGCATATTTAAAACGAACACATGATTTTTAACGATCCCGATGGTACACAAACGAATATATCGTTTCTCTCACACCGTTTACCACACATTAAAGTAATACACGTTCGAATGAAACAAATGCGATAGCTTAATTAAAGCTTTTGTTGCGACGCTTCATAACGGCGGAGGCAATTGAGAATATTCGCAGAGATAGTCGACTCGCGCATTGTTCGCGTGTATGCGAATGTCCGCTGAAAACAATTTAATTTCAGAATCCGTATTATATACGTGAGGTATGGTGAAACGGACGGTGACAAATCGAAACGAACTGTCGCCTTTAATTGAAAAAAGTTTAATGCTCGACTGTTATTAATGCCCGGTCAGTATGGATTGGGTTGTTTGGGGGTAGTTTCGATTAGTCGTCGATACAATATTTCATCGAATTATTCGATTGCGAAATGATGTATTTTGAAAATAAATCTCGATAGAGATGGCTTACAAATTAATTGGTTTTCAGCTTTATCTTTAATCTTATACTAAAAATATTATAGTGATCTAAAAGATTTCGATATAAAAAATTTTAATATGAAATTACATAATATGATTTAAAAAAACGAGACCTAATTATCAGAAATATTAAATTACATATTATACAATAAACAGAATATTGTTAATTCAAAATTAACTATCCCAGCCAAGAACCGCAATGCGATAAATTTCATTATATATTCAATGTTAATTATATCATATTGAAGTATTGAAAATGGAATCGATTCAAATAATATTTTACGTGTTTGATTTTCAGTCAACATTATAAATTGCTATACGCCCAATAATGGGTTCGTGTGATAATTTTATGTTTGAACAGTCAGTCGCTTAGTAGGCAAAAAGAAATCGCTTGCTGCGAATACAATGAAATCATTCGCGTCCCGAAAGAAAAACAGATTTATTCAAAGCGGAAGTGTGCCAGAAATTGATTGATGATGAAAAGAGGCTTTCGAGGTGTTGCTCGGCGAAGAAGGTGAGGGACGAAGGAGCACGTGGACGAAACTCGAGGGCGAACGGTGTTTTTCTAGAAAATTTGACGTGATAATTAATCGAGATTCGGTAGCTCGAAGATTTTTTTAATCGAAATTATTCCCATGGACGAGGGAACATAACGAGGAAAATGAAAATCGAAAAAGAGCCCGTCGGAAAATTCCGCATGGGTCGTGAGCTGGAAAAATATGAATGGAAATTTTCGTAAAGCCGCTAACTAATTTTCGCTCGTTTCTCTTTTCGTATTTAGTTATGTGAAACTATTACGCTTTTTATTTGTGTAATGTTTATTTTTTTTAATTCGTGACGTTTTGAATGAAAACTCACAAGTGTGCTAGAGAAAGTTTTAACTTTCAATGTAAACTTTTAAGCAAGTTTTGCTACTTCGTTTATGGCATTTATATGAATTTTCATTGAAAAAATGTATGTTCTCATTTTCGATATAGCTGGGGCACGCAAAGGCAATTATATTTATTAAAAATTTTATCAGGTATCGAGCGTTATGAAATTACTTCGTTAAGAGATCTTTTTTAAAGATAAATTCACAATATTTCTTTTTTGAATATTCAGTGTCCGTAGACATTGGGAAGGAATAATAACATGGCCCGTAAAAATTTCGAATCAATCAGATATATTTTTTTCAATCAAGACATATTTTTTTGATGTGAAAAAATATAAATGTTTTTTTTTTTATAAATACAAGTATATATTTTGAAATGGGATATCAGAATTTTAGAACAGAAGAATTTTATTTACCAAAAATAATGGTTATTAAAAATAATCTTCAAAACTATAATATTTAGATATACAAAATAATAATAAAGATTTCTTAATTAATTGTTCAAGAATTCAGACATTCTGAATTCTCTCCGTAATTCAAATGTTTATGTAATTTGAGTACACCAATTTTCTTTCCGTTTTCCAATAACGTAATTTTCTCACGGTAGCGTAACATTATTTTTCTTTCATGAAATTATAAATATTTTAATAAATTTTCTTTTTCGTATATCAAAGAAATTAGATTGATTTTTGTGCCTATTATGATTTTTCACATTAGTGATATTGTCTTTAATATTAAAATTTGATTATGTGTTAATCAAATTTTCATAGAACATAATAGATTTTGATAAATGTAAAATTAAGGAGAAAACTCAAAATATCTATTCCAATTTTCATTTGCAACACACATTTCAATTATCGTAATATCGACCCGTTTAAAATGAGTCCAGCATAAATAAATTACGTATTGCCATTTTACGATGAAATATTACGCGCACGTTATTTATCGGATAATGGCGAATTATTATTTATAGCACTGTCGAGAAAACAATAGTGATTTTATAATGGATCGTATTTACGAAACACTGTGTCAAAATTGCATTATTTACAAGATCAACGGATTACTTATCTTTATTTTCGATTAAATGCAGTTATGTTGATTCGTTTCGTAAATAAAGTTAGATTAAACTATCGGAAATGTTGACGTAAACGATCCAAGGTGGATTGTTCACTTTTTGGAACAAATCGAATGCTGCAGAAGAATCCAATTGCGCGTCGGATGCCAACGGGAGAATCTTGAGTTCGTTCTATGTAACTTTTCGTTGTCGAAGTATATAATAAGTATACCGGCGAAATAATACTTGTATTATTTTACTTTATTTCAATAAAAAATATTTTATTATCATGTATATGTTACGGAGTATATAAACTTTGTTTTATTAACTTTTATTATTAAGAAAAACTGTTCACGAGCAACCGGCGAACCGTGAAAGTATGTTTACTACTAGGATATTACGCAAAGAGTTTTAATAATTCGTATGCTACTTTTGTTTTGATATAATAATGTGTCTTTTTTATTTAATTTTTATATTATAGAAAATAGTATTTCTGCTCACTTTTTTATTTAAAATTTTTCATAAAACAATTAAATCCATTTATGTAGTGAGTACCAGTTCTCGGGTATCGAGTCCATAATTTTGAAGGAGATATAAATCAAATAATTTTCTAGCGTATTAAATTCCATTTCATAGCTTATATAATTCGTAATTCACTAACGTTCTTTGCACATCATAAGCATATTTGAAAACGTTAATGGACAAATTTACAAGTAATATATCGTATATCAAAAGAAAATGTTAAAGTAGACTGTCTAAAATACGGTTTGACAGAGAGATTTCAGATGAAATTTTAAAAGAACTTTCAAGTGGAGCTTTGTGAAAAGAATATTTACCAAGAGATTCGTCGAAAGCGCACACACGTACTGTATGAAATGCGTGCATAGAAAAAAATGCAAAAAAGTGTCACTATAATATATGCGCAATAAATATATAAAATAACTTAAACCAACAATATTACATAAAATTTTCTTTCAAAGAAAATTAAGCCCTCCATTTCCTTTTAAGTTTACATGAAAGCAATAAAATTCTATGACTCATTTGATTCAACACAATTATTCTTTTGAAGTTCGCAATTTTTTACGTATTCTTTCGGATTATTTATTTAAAAATATACATATTTACCAAACAAATAAAATGTATACCTTCAACTTTCACACATATTATAACTATTTCATATATTAATACATAGAAAAATACATTAACCACCATTACACTAATACAAAGCCTCTCAATTAATATGCTACGGCCCCAACAATGCGCGTATGATATATTATGTAAGCGATACTACGTTTACGTTACGGATTACGGACGTTGAGCGTGTAATGACGAAAATGAACAAATCATCCATACACACTCACGAACGTATGAAGATAAAAAAACCGTGTATTATACGGGCAAGGGTAAGGGTAGAAAAGGGATACATCGCCTGATTTATTTCGTTGCCGCCTCGCATTATCTAATAAAGTGGTGTGTTGTTCGCACAAAGGACGCGGACGTACAACAAAGGGCCGAATCTGATACGCCAGAGGTTCTCAAACGCGGGGGCGAGTTACCACTCGTTAATATGTGTAAATTGCATTCGTGGAGTGGCACGTGCGTAATCGCATTACGCCACGTTGGTAATTGTGGCGTTCATGTTTGATTCGAATTGGTTGTATGGTGATTTCGAGGTGTGTTAATGATTATTATATATAATTAAGAATTTAAATTAGTTTTTGCGCATCAATATCTCGTCTTGGTAATGTTATAAAATTGATATTGCATTTTGTTAATTAAGAAAAAAAAATTGGATGTTCTCATAGGTTTATCTAATTTGTTTGGAATGAAATGAGCCATCTCAGTAATATGTCAATTGTGGAAATATTTAAATTTGAAAATGTTTAGATTGACTGATACGCCCTCGCATGAAACATCGAAATATGACCACGGAGAGCGTTTATGCGTCACATTATAAATCGGTTAACTTCTCGTCGATTAGTTAGGTTAAATTGGCACCTCTGATTAACACTATCACGCAATTTCACCTTGCGTATTAATTAAATTTATCAGTCTTTTTATTATGAAATTGTCCAATTAAAACAATAAATGGTGCTTATCAATAATTCGAAATGGCAGCGTGGAATTCCACTGCGGAAACGTTAGTATAAGGAAAAGCGCTTATGCGAAGGGCGCATCGGTCGGGAAATGCAAAGGGAAAAATTAACGAGATCTCTTCAACCTTAAATAATGACCCAGTAATGAGCAATCTTCGCGCCCTCCGTTTTGTAAGCCCGTGCTTTTGTGTGATGCCGAAATTTTATATTTTACGCATTTCACTCTTTAACAATGCCACGAAAACGTTAAATTTTCAACGGACCGCTGCGTCCGAGCATAGACAAGAACAATCAAATATTTACGCCATAAACCAAAATTTAATTATATCTTCTACATAAAAAAATACAAGCTCACATTGAAAATATAAGGAAACTCGGCGATTTCCTTAATCTATTGTTAATCTAAAACTCTTCAACAATCACCCCAAGCATTCAATGCTAACACACCGCAATATTATACCATTCTTCGCGATCAATCTCATTTGAGTGGCGTACAGAACTCAACCTGAGCTTCGCCCTTCGAGAGCGGCAAA
>JAOXNN020000057.1:2474662-2486967 GCA_028571205.2 Hydropsyche betteni | reverse complement strand
TCGAACAGACATTAAATATATATTATAAATTTTGGGTGAAATATTATAGAATTTTCGAATATTTATTTAACGCATTTTGATTAAAAAAAACTATTATGAATTACTTATAATAAAAAAAAATTATGATTAAGATCATGTATCACAAACATCAAATTCTGCGAATTGACCCCACAAAGACAACGAATGCCCTCAGAGCTAGGGTTTCCATTTAATAAAATATAAATTGAGGACAAACGAACTGAAGTGGAAGACATCTTTTTCTCAGATATCTTTCTTTTAATTACTTTACTATTAAATTTAAACTCCCAAACGAATTTCTTTCTTTATTTTTCAGAAAGCGGACGTTTGTGAACCAATACTCAAATTTTAATCTTTGATTCCATCTCATTTTTTTTTCATTTACGATTTTTATAAATCAATTTGAAATCTTTATATATAAAAATGAATATTTGTATATTAGACGTAGTTTCATTCCAACAATGTTCGACCGATCACTATGAAAATTGGCATGTATATGTATTTTTTTGTTGAAAAGGTTTTATATCATTAAAATCAGTTTACAACTTAATCTGACGGTAATTTAAGATGAAAAAAAATTCAATACAAAGGGTCGAAGATCTGTTGTTTGTCGAATTGAATTTTCTTGGTTACGCAATTCATAGAATCTCATTTCAAGGTATTATAATACAAACTGGCAGGACAACATCTGCCCGGGTTCGGCTAGTACAATATAATTCAAGAGTGAATAAGTTATTGTTGAGCTCACGATCACCATGGAGCATCACCCTAAAGTATATTTTCTAAAAAGATGAAAAAAAAAACTTTTGAATCAAAAAAGACATTTATAATATATTGTTTAGGTACCATATGGGTACCCTACTCTCAACGGAGTCCATCGACGTCTTCTAATTGCGCCGCGCACAGGTTGAGGTTCTTCTTCTCTTCCACGATCGTGGAACGGATCGTCGTCCATCCTCTTCCATCGTCATACCAGTCGTGGAAGTGGAAGGGAGAAGTAAGGCGAGCAACGAACGTCCTTCGGGTCGGTGTCGTTGTCCGGACGAAACGAACTCGCGGCACTTTCGTGTCGTTTACCGTTTCGGAGGTGCACGTGCCAAAATTTTTAAAAAATTTAGTCGAATTGTTGTCAAAGAGGTTGTCGTCGAATTCGACGGGAATTAATCGAGACGCAATTTCGGACGATTTTCGGGTCTCGTGAGAAACGCGAAGGTCCACCTTTGTGTAGTAATTTGCGATTGTTTTTGTCATGACGTTGAATTAGTTGAATTTGTTGCTTGTTAATTTTTTATTGATAAAATTAATTATACTGTGGAATGCATGTTGTTCTTACATTCAAATTATACTTTTTCGCAATTGGAAAAACGTCAGTTATTTCTGAAATTAATATTCATTCATTAAAATTCTAATCTTCTTTTATTCTAATAGTACTCCTTTTTGTATAAAAAATATATTTCATTTTTTTTTAATTTGATAAAAATTTAATTAATTTTCCGATGAAAATTAAATTTATCTGTTGTCGTATTTTTTGTTTTCATTTTCTTTGTGTAATTAATATACGAATAGTAATAAAACGAGTTTCATTATATTTGTATTGATAACGTCATAGAATTATTCCGAAATGTTTTGGTAAATATTGGAGTGCCATCTGTTGTACATACATCTTAATGCGTTCCTTTTAGATATCAAGGAAAATTAAAAAAATCTTGGAATGGTTTCAATTTCATTTATTATATAAATTATATATATATACGTATGTGTATATTCAAAGAGATTTGTTTTTTAATTTTTGAAAATAAATCATAAAATGATTGGCAAAAATATTTGCTTCGAGTACATTCTCCATAGTTAGGATATTGAATATTGTTCGAAATTTCGGAGAATAAAGTAATCATCATTACATATTGACTATTTTTTGTTTCCAAATTCTATTTTTTTAATATTATTTAACAATTTTGTTTGTACATATATGAGTTTAGAGAAATGTTTGGTATAATCAATCTTTCAGTAAAAAAATGTACAGTAAATATATTTACATTACAATCAATTGTAAAACAACTGAGAAATCATAAATTGATTTAATTATATTCTCAAATCTCTATGATTTTTTCTTACACATTTGTGATACAGATTTATTATCATAAAAGTAATGCTTGAGGACTAATAAATAAATTATCGCTGCTATAATCACTTATTAAATACATAAAAACGGTGCAATAAAACAGTACAGAAGAAAAAATAATAGCATGAAAGTTCGTATATATATTATTTATATTTGTATCCACAAGCGATCAGAAACCAAACAGAGTAAACTCAATAGTATTTACTTTAATGTCGTCAACCCTGTTTTACAATAATTTTCACAATGTACAAAATATTTTACAGTTTGAATATGAGCAAAAAGCAATCCCCAACAATAGTTTATACAAAAATATTGAAATATTGCTTTTTATTTTCAAAACAAGCAAAAAAAAAACGCATCATTTACAAAGCTGCAGTTATAAATAGTTGATCATGTTTGTTTCAATATAAAATATTTCGATCTAAAGCAACAAACATTGAAAATAAAATACAAGTCATAACAAAAAGAAAAAGCGCTGCAATGTCAGGGAATGCCCATATTAAAACAATCACGCGCATACACACACGTTTTTTATGCAAGTTTATATGTTGTGTGACTGTACATTTATATAATACATTAAAAATATTGTAATTACAATGTACAAAATGTAATACTATTGTATTGCTATAAATTGAGAAACAGCTTGATCTAATAGCGCTTCATAATAATTTTAAGAGAATATAGATTTGGACGTTTAGATCACATAATCTTAATTGATAATATCAATAAATTATATCAAAGATAATCAAAGAGTTGAAATGATGGTTATTGAAAATATAAGATCGAATTGAAATTGTTGATATTGAATTGTTGTTTTGAAGTTGAAAATAGTTTTGAAATGGTTTATAATATTCATAAAAAATTATCACTTCTTTTTAATAAATCTGTTTTATATTATTTGCAGTTATATTCACCATTTTTTTGTTTTGTTTTTTTTTTTGCAAAATCAAGTAATTTTTGGTTCTACATAAAGTGGTTGAATGTTTGACTGAAAATAATAAGAAATTGGAAGAAATAGATTAATTTTTTTGGCAAAATATACAATAAAAGTGGATCGATCGATAATATTTGCTAAAATTTTCATTTTAAAATAAATAATAAGTAAATGTAAATGAAAAATCACAATATTTGAATTATTTTTATATAAATGTATCTAGAAGAAGGTACAATAGTAATTATAGATATTGTATATACATATTATAAGGCGCATCTATATTTATCAATAAATCATTTCATCAACCCGATAAAGCTTGAAAAGTTTTTTTTACAAAATAATGTCAACAAGCTTATAATATTAAATATCTAACTATCACCTTAAATTGCTGATGTAGGCTTCACTTTTTATATGAACTACTTAAATAACTAAACACCTGGCAGGCAAATGGTAATATTAGTTAACCGATACACATATCAACAATGCAAGCTCAATTCGAATGGTAAAAGACTTTATCTTATTTAGAACATCATAGATATTAAAGAATTTATTTGAAGCTATACATTGAATGGAAATAATATCTTCAATGCTCTTACCAGAAACATATGTGAAGTATACTTTTTCACAATTCCAAATTTGGTAAAGATTGAAAAAATTCGGCTAAAAAATGAATTGAAAATAAATCTACTAAATTATGATTTTTTTTATTTAACTAATTATTTACATGAAAATGTTTTAATTCAATTTCAATTCATCATATTGAATAGACCTTTCAATGTGATTTACAAAATCAATTCCTTGTTTCTTTCATCTATTAAATAAATGTTTATAAATTTAATATCACAACATTAAAACCAATCATATTGAAAAATAATGATTATAATCCTAAATAATTCCGTTTATTTGATTTCCACAAAAAGATTTCAGTCGTTTTGGAAATATATTGGAACTTTGAGAAAATCAAAATTTTGATTTCAAAAGTGCGTTTTTACAAATCTATTACTTTAAAACAACTTTATCGACATCATAAAATATAATTACATCGCTTTCACTTATCAACAAAATATTGGTGTTCATTTATAAAAACAGTGAGATAGTGAGTTAAATCTTTTAAAATATGAGACCAGTTTTTGAAATAACCAGAGAAATAATTTGAAACACATTCATTTCAAATATTCTTAAACAATTACTTGTAGATGTACTCAATGCACTTTTGAAAAAATAAAAAATCAGTTAACCTATACTTTAAAGGCGATTATTTATTTAATAAATTGCTCAAGAATTCTATTACTAAATCTTCGAAACCTTAACAAAGTGCACCGGACTCACTGAGCCATAAATATTTATTTATGCATTTATTACGCTGCAATTTATTAAAATTAGTTAAATTTAATGTGGACCCCAATGATGCATAAAATGTCCATGTAATTTTTATTAATGAATGAAATGATAAACTGTCGCTAAAGAAATTCTCTAGGATGAGGTGGTGATGGTGGCCCTGGTGGAGTCGGTGCTGTACCTTTCGGCCGACTTTTCGAACGACGTTTTCTCAACATAAGAGGTCCAAGACCGTTACCACTAGAAACAGAAGGCCCTCCAGATCCGGGAGGTAATTGACCTTCTCCAGATGGCGGTTGTTCACCAGGTGAAGCTTGCGAACCTGAAGAACTTCCACCTGCTAATCTTGCTGCAATTTCTCCTAGCAAATCTTCCATACGGCCTACTTTTTGTGTCAATCGTTGTATTTCTAATTTCACATCAACTTTAAAATCCATCATGTTAGCCATTAAGTCCCGACAATCTGGTGGTTCTGGCGCAGCATACAACAAAGCAGCTGTAGGATCACGAAGTCCACAATCGTAAGAATCTACTTTTCTCAAACTTAACGATCTATCAATACGTGCTCTTTCTCTAACCATATCTTCTACTTCTACAATCTCTTCAATTGTATCTTGACGTTTCACTTGTGGTCCTGTTGCCGTTGATAATTTCTGAAGTTTAGGAAACACTTTATTGCCAGAACCATGAGGTGGAGCTGTAGTAGAACTAGATCCTGATGATGAAGATGAATGAGGTCGTTCTTTGGCTGCATCTCTTGCACTTAAACTTCGAGTAAATGATGGAGGTGGAGCTGTAGGTTCAGATCCTGAATCTAAACTTGAACTCCCTAATAAGCGTCCCCATTTACTTGGTCTTTTAGCGATAGTTACTGGTGGTCCTGGAGTTGTAGATGCCGTTACCGTTCCATCTTCTTTCTCTGCAACAGCTGATAGTTTTGTAGTTGACATAGGACGAACAGTAGTACTTTTTTCATCACTAGTATCTCCTTTTTCAGCATCTGTTCCACCAGTAGATGGCAAAGTAGGTGGAGTATGAACTGTTCGGTCCCTTCTAAATTTAGAAAATATTTTCCTGACCAAATGGTCCTGAGATTGATCTAACTGTGGTTCATTTTTCCTTCTTTCAGCTAATTCCTTCTCTCTTCTAACGTCGGCGACTTTTCTAAATATTAGCCTATGTCTTAAATTATATGTAAGTATAAGATTCCTTGCAAAACTATTAGCAAAAGCTTGATAAAAGTCCAGCACTTCTAATAACTTATCTCTTTTAATTGTGTGCAAATCACAATAAGTAAGAGCTCTCACATTTGCTGCTGATTGTCCTACTGCACTATCTTTCCAAAAAGAATCTCCGAAGACATCTCCTTTTCCTATAAATTATGGAACATTATTTTTTTTGCTAAAATAAATTTGAAAAAGCAATACTTAACACAGTTTTCACTATTTCAAAACAAAAAAAAACACTAACCTAAGATAGCGACAACCTCGTCATCCTGAATAACTTCAAGACTTCCTGTTACGATGAAACACAATGAATCTATTGATTCACCGGTATGATAGAGAAGATCTCCGGGTGCTGAATGGGACATGGTAAAGTGCATTGCTAGTGCACGGAGACAACCGTCAGATGCCAATCGAAATGCAGGATGTTCATTAAATACTTTACGATTTAAATGAACGCATATATCTGCTTTCATGTCTTTAGGACAGTAGTTTAAGACCTACAAGTGGCAGTTATAAAAATAATAGATAAAAATATGCGATATGTATTAAATGAAAAAAATAAATAAACATTGATTTTATAAGTTGGGATTTGAGTCTAACTATTATGATTAAGTTCAAGGTTTTGATAAAAAAATAAGTGCAAGTTTCAGGTAAAAATTTAATGGCATTTAAAAGTAAATGCAATGTTTTTTGTGAATAAATTGTTGAATATAATGTGCAGAAAGCATGTTAGCTTTTGAATATCTAAGGATATCCATAACGAAAAAAAAAAATTAAACATGCACAAGTGCCATGCATTTTCCTGAATAAAAAGTATATGTATTCACAATTTTTTTTAAATGAAAATACACCAAATATTACATATAATTTATTTTTTAGTATTATCGTGATATGAAACTTGAAACTCGCTCTAATGAAACTATTACTATAAATCTTTTTCTTTCTTAAAATGAAAATTAATAATACATATTATTTTGAAAAGTTCAATTTTTTATTGATTCATATTCACTTATCAAATTATAGTTATGCAGTAGGTGAAATATTATGAAGCAAAATGATACTTTTATTATGTCTTATATTTATTACTATTTTTCAAACATTAATATTACTGTACAATTCATGGTTATCTATTCATATATTTTTTATGAACTGGTATGATTGAAAACTTTTTGAAAATAAAAATATATTACTCATAGCTAACCACAAATGGATTTATATTAAAGATAACTTACTTAATTTAATTAAAATTAAAATAGCCAAAACAAAATGAGCCAAAGAGAGTGCTAATATGTTTTTCAAATTGTCATGTTCAAACTCTCACTTCGTCTTCAGCAAGTCAAATTTAACATACTTATATTATTCATTGAAAATTGTAATATCTAAATATTATAGTTGTTAAAATGAAAAATGAATTAATAAAATTCATATAAAAAATAAACAGATGTCATTGTTAAATTTGATAATGTTTAAAAATTTCTAGACTTCATGTTTCAAAAGCAGTACAATTTGTATTGTAAATAAAAGCTTGTTATGTAAGCTTCAATAAAAAAGGTGCTTTTATGAATAGAAAATACTTACAAGCCTAATTTATTTTGATTATCTACATTTACAAATCTGCGAAATTTCGAAGCTATTGTAAAACTACTTTATTGATTTTTTTTAAATAACTATTTTATCCTGCATCAAGCAATACTTACTTTTGAACCCAATATCAAAAATTTAATTAAAATTGTTGGTTGTATGTGAAAAATTATGTATAGATTGTGTTTTAAAATTATCTAAATTACAAGTACATTATTTCATAAAGCAAATATTCTAGAAAGCGTGTTTTAAATGAAAAATATAAGTTCATTTATGACTTGCTAATAAGTGGAATTCTGGTCAGATTGAAAAGGGATATCTAGAAACTAAATTTTCAGAGTCTGATATGAATAGGATTATTATACTATATCATAGCTAGATTTAGGTATTCAAAATTTCAAAATATGGTTTTGAAGGGAATTTAAAAGCATCAATAGATGCTAAGTGCAAATTTATAATATAATCATATAATTATTTTGAAAAGTGAACAATTTTATTTTATGAAAAAGTCTTGGAGTGGACAATTGCTTCTAAATTCATATAATATAATATGAAAAAGTGCAGAGAGATTAAAAAATAAGACCAGAAAGAAGAAAACAGTGAGATTTGAAAAAGTTTATAGAAATAAAACATTCTCATGGTTAATTTTTTTAAGAAGAATAGGCAAAAAGTTAATATTTAAAAAGCACTCATCCATAGTAGATCATTTTGTTTTGCTGACCTGATTTACCTTATCGGTATCCAACCCTTTGGTCATAGCCCATGTTGAAACGACATAATCCATAACTCTTTCGCTAAGCGCCTTCGGTACCTCATGCAATTTCATGAATTCTCTAACATTATTTAACATATCATGATATTTGGCAGTTGCACTGGTCATTTGCTGAATAATCGTAGTGACATGTCCAAAGATAGTAGCGTACAGCAGAGCTAAGAAATTACTTATTTAGTTATGAAACATTATTTTAATAAATGAAAATTATTATTGACAAATTAAATTTAAATTTAAATTCACAATGGAAATTCGGTTTGACCCTACAGGCTTAGAGTAAAAGTAGTGACAGTACTTCAACACTATTTAGTGACATACTTGTGATTATAAATCACTAGACGTACACAGGTGAGACAATCGACATAATAACAAAATTATTTGTATTAATTTAAATTAAAAAAGCTCAATGAAAATTTAAAATAAATAATAATTGCAAAATTAATCTGTTACAATAACTAAAAAAAAAAAAACAATGAAATCTTTCAAAATGTACAAACATAATATAATATGTGCACAAAAGAAAACGTGAAAATTGAAAATAAATCAAATAATAACAAAAAAAAAAAAATCAAATATACTCTACGACTGACACACCTGTCACATCTCGGACAAATAACAGAAGCACCGATCCCTACCTGCTATGATCATCATGCAGATAGTAAAGATCTTCTCGTTATCCGTCTCGGCAGCGACGTTGCCGAAGCCGACAGACGTCATACATGTCATTGTGAAGTAAAGCGCTGTCACATACATAGTCTTCCTGGTAGGGCCATTTATAAGTTCTGGCACATTTGATTCGTTAGTCCATAAATATGTGTAGGGATTTTGAGTGACATTGGCTAATTTCCACAACCAACTGTATTGTAGACCGTTATCGGCATCACTTCGGCCTATCGAATACCATATACAAGCGAGCCAATGTGCCACCAACATGTAGAAACATAACAATAAGATGAGCATAGCTGCTCCATACTCTAAATATCGATCGAGTTTTCTCACTACTCGACCTAATCGCAATAATCTTACTACTTTAAGTGCACTGAACAGACTGCCGATACCCTGGAATCAACAAAGCTCATTTATTTATTTTTTTAATTCATTTCAATATAAATATAAAAACTAAAAACATGAGACATCAAATAAGCTTACATCTTCATCGTGATCAAAGGCATTGAAAACATCATATGGTAAACATGATAGAAGATCAATGATGAACCATGATTTGAGATAATTCATTCGTATTACTTTTGGATCACTGACTACTTCCCCACCAGGACCAACAAATGTTGTGTGAAAATTTAAAACAATGTCAATAAAAAAAATAACATCTACTATAGAATCAACAACTAGGAGGGAAACATCTTCGCTCGTTTTGTTCTTAAAGGCTACATTATATGGCACCATTATAGCTGTGTAAAATGTGAGACAAAGTATGATCCAGTCCCAAATTGCTTTAAAAGCACAATAATGAAGTAATATATGAGGAGGAGTTTTAGGTGCTTCTTGCCGATATTGTGGCATAACATCTGAGTTCAAACTCATCATCTATGATCATTAATTCGATCAATTTTGATTTAAAAAAATAATTAGTTACCAATTATGAAGTGTCCCCATCAAGGATAGCATGTGGGAATAAAATAAAATTTTAATCACAAAGTAAAAAATATTCGATGCATTATCATTTTGTCACACTGAGAAAGTATTTAGTGTCATGGCAAATTTTCTAAACATGTTATAAAAACACTTATTGCTGTGCATTTATAGCTTTAACTGAAATGTAGCTGCATTGTATTGAAAATTTATTATTTTTGGTATGCTGTGAAGGCAACGGGTAATTATTTTAACGAATTAAATAATTTTAAAATTATCTAGCAGTCTAGCAGCCTATAAACTCGTGTCTGAACAAGTTTTTGTACTACAGCTCAGGAAAAGTATTTAAAGAATATTTTCAAATTTGTATAAATTGCTTTGAATTTTTTTCAAGCAATATAACAACCATCTCTCAAACCTTTCATACAACCTAAATTAAGTAAACAAAAAGCAGGTGCACTGACATGATTAAAACTAACATGAGCCAAGTGGCTCTGCTTCGCTGGATCTTTGAGATTCGGAAGATGAGATGAAAATTGAGATACTAGTACTGATCTACTCCTCGTTACTGATCTTGCTAATTTGGCAAATTTAGATAATCCTGTAATCAAAACCAAATTCATTAAAAACTACTCAATTGCAAATAAATTTCTAATTTAAATGAAATTGAATGAGTTATTTTATTGTATTTCAAATTATAACTTTTTTTTAATTATATTAAAAAATAATGATTTATGAATGTATACACTCGATTGTGAAATATTTTTACCTCCTTTGGTGTCATCTGTCTCGATAGGTTGTTTTAAAGCCGTGATGTCCCTGAAGGTAAGAAGGAACAACACGACCAGGTCGCGCTCGTTTTTGATGGGCGCTATCTGCAGCAGCAGCCATAATGGGGTTTCTGTGCCAGCCACAACCAGTATTGTAATAATATGATTTGATACATGTCATTCATACTTCATCTCGACATAAGCATCAAAACAAAGTGTTTAAAATATAATGTGTAAAATAATAAGTTATAACAACTCAAATAGTAATTATTTGGTATTCAATTTCTTTAATATACCAAATAAACAAAAATAGTCTAACTTTTTATATTTGGAAAAATACTGAATAATTGATTCTCATCGTCAGCGGAATAGTAGTATTTTGGAGTCAATGTTCCATTGTGATTGTCAAATATTGTATGTGGAAATATGTGATATTGAAAATTGATTACCTTGAAAATGAATTAAAGTAATGTGGTGGTGGTGCTGATACACTTAAAGTGAAATGAATGAAAGAGCGTGAAAGTGTCAGTGACAAAGCTAGCAGTATTCAACCGTTACTATTATCTGTTTCTTAACATGTTTTATAAAGTTGCCAATAATTTTTCAAACATTCAACAAAATTAAATTTATCAAATATTTTGATAAGAAATAATTCTTAAAACCTTAACATTTATTATACAAGGTTGAAATCATTGTATTATATCCATATGAAAAAAGTATTTTAAAATATTTTTTGTTTATTTACCATTCTTAGCTGAATTTTTAATGTAATTCTGGTTGAATATGGCTATTATAAGCAACACGTGAAAGCTACAACGTTATTTATTTTGATTTAACACTTTCATATTAGAGAATTGAGTATGATTCAAATTTATCCAATTTTTATTCAGTTTTTTTATTTGAAACAATTAAGAAAAGAGTAATTTGAAACGTTTTATCACTATATTGAAAATGGACATTATTTTGAAATATACACGAATTGATGTAAAAATTTTGGGAAAAAATCATACTAGATCTATAATGGAGGCAGAAGCTTTTTATTTATATACTCATACAAAGATTGTCATTTATTTGATTCATTTTCAATTAAGGTGATTGTCCCAGTTCAAATATACAATCCCAATTATTTCTTACATATCTTATATAAGAAGAAAGATTTTCCATGAAATTATTGTATGGTTTTATTTTCTATTGATAGAGCTACATCTTAACAACATAGATCTAACATCAAACATCAATTCACGATTATACATTTAAATTTTGAAAGATTGTATCTATTTTTCTATATAGTCTAACATTGAAACTATTTAGTGTATTTATATTTTAAATTAAACCATATAAATTGATATAGCATATTTATACAGACAGTTATTCACTGGCAGATACACGACTATATAACAGACCGCAGTACCGAAAAACGAAAACCACAACCAGAACGACATTTTTACAAAGAATTCACTTTTATAACTTTTTATATATATTTAACCTGGAGCAGAAACGGGAACATTGCTTGCAATCCTCTATCATGAAAATACCAGTGCGGCTTGTTTTTAACCCTGGACACGGTTATGGATGAATGAGTCCCCGGGGGCTTATTTTTGTTCGTATAGGTACCCATTATGAGAGAAAACTGTCGCCGTCGACATGAGGTTCTAAAATTCAACCTTGTATGTACTAATTTGTCAGAATTTATGCGATAAAAGCTATAACATTTTTTTTTTTAATAGAGTGAACAACCGTAAGAATGAAAAGTTATAAAATTTTTGACAATTTTCTATCAGTTTCATTACAGAAATTTTTCATTATATATTTTTTTATTGATTATATATGATATTTCATTTTTTATATTATTTTTTTTATATTAAGTACCTATGTGTAGTAAGAAACTAAAATCACTCAAATTTTTCATAGAAAATATATATATTTTTTATTATTGAAAATATCAAAGCAGTGA
>JAOXNN020000057.1:2454591-2464709 GCA_028571205.2 Hydropsyche betteni | reverse complement strand
TTTTTCGCGGGTTCAAATCGAAAATCGTATGGTGGAGTTGTTTGTTTGAAAAGTTTATGATTTTTTAAGGAGGATTGTGATATATTAATGTGTGCGTTTGCTAATGTTTGGGTACGCGTTTGTTATGCGGCGTATATTATTCAAATTATTTTTTTGTTGTTGTTACTACTGGGATATTTTTCTTTCTCTTGTCCCCTTAATAAGGTCACATGTTAACATAACCAGGGCTTTCGACCTGTTTCTCGAGTACACATTCCCTACGTTCCTATTAAAAATCCTCATTACAGAAATTCTCCAAATGCTTAGATTTGAAAAGAAAAAAATGTATGTTTTTCCAAAAAGAAAATGACAACCTTATACATGAAAAATATTTGATTTACACGCAACTGTGACAAAGTTTCATATTGTATTTGATTATATCAACCGTTTTTCTTATGCTTTTTTTTCATATAGAAAACAACAAAGCCAATTCTTTTCAGTGTTTCAGTATGCGTGTCGCCCTATTTAACATTAATGTACACAAATATTACAGCTGCATTGTAATTACAGCAAAACAAGTTGCGCTCGGACGCAACCGCTTTAAACAATGCAAAATTCGAAATATACACGAAAACCCAATATATAATTCTGCAACAATGTCCCTTTCGCGTTTGTGAACTCACTTTAAAACAAGTTAGCAATTCAAGCGCATTAAATTTCACCCCCCGAGCAACTTGGGCCATCCAACGAATTGCCAACCACCGATCTATCAAATCCCATTAATAACGGGCAAATTGGTACCGAGTCGTCTTACCTCGTCGATTTATTGTTATATCGATAATAAATGTTTTGGATGTAACCTGCACGACTTCTGCATGACTTCGGCCCTGTTGTAGCCGCTGATCTTGCAGAAGGCTTCGTTGCAATAAACTATGGGGAAGTCGACGATTTGGGCATTCGCTAACAAAAAACTGCTGTCCGCTGAAACAATAAAACAAATCGTTTATTAGTGATAATATATTGTGTTTCGTGATAATCAATCATTCAAAACGGTAAATCATCGTTTCACTTAATAGCTATTAGGTAAATCTTTATGTAACTAGAATTTGACGCAAATTGGATTTGAACTATTAATCGTAAGCTATATTTAGTGTATTCTAAATAATGCGTGAAAATATCGCCATAAAAGAATATAAAATCTGGAACTTGAAATGACGTGACGTTTACTGCTCGATTCAATTTATATAATGCTTTTTTCGTCGGATCAGACGTCGGCGTCTATACGTCGATTGATTTATACCATTATTTTGTAATGTAATAGAGATCAAGCCATTTTCCATACGTTCGGTCCATTAGAAAGAACAGATTCTCGGCGTGAAAAAAAAAATTCAGGTCAAATGACCGGATGAAAAACGTGATCCCGACAAGGTTTTCACATTAAGCGACAGATGTCTTCGATATATCGATTCGGAGAATTTTGTTAGTATAAAAACTAACGTGATGTAAAAAAGGGAGAAAGCGTATTTTTCCCAAGCGAGTAGAATAATTGAAACATCGCAAATAAGACGATCTCGTACGACCACTATAGCTTATGTAATATGCATTAATATTTATGAAGTGTTATAATAAAAATGCGGAATCGAGCGTACATGATTTATGCAGGACTTCTCCATACAAAAGAATTTCATTAGTTTTATTTTTCATCACGTAAACGAATGGAAGGAATCAGAATGTTTTATAAAAGAAAACTTTCTCATAAGAAATGCAACGATTTTTTTATTCATTCTTAACGAATGTAAAGTTTCGTTACCGAAAAAATAATTCGAAAAACATTACATGGCATGTCTACGAGCCATTCCAACTTTATCGTGAATATGCGCAGTTAAATATGCGACACTTAAAAAAAAACTAGATACGACTTTACCGCGCATAAATCGGATTGTGAATAACTACGTAACGCTACGTCCATTTACGCTATTCACGAAAAAGCCTACACGAAAAAACCTGACCGACAACGAAAAACCTCTATATAATCCGCTTCCGGATTCCAGATTAAGCTAATACACACCCACACACAATATAACACCATTTTATCGCGTCCTTTGACGAATCGGAGGTCGCTTTTTTGAACGGCGGCGATTCATCAACCGCACATTTTCGGCACAATGGACTCGGATTTCGACACGATGACGGAACCGAAAGCGACACTTTTGAATTCGCGGGTCAAGGCGCCTCCAGAAGATCCGAAAACCTCCGGAAGGCTTTCACGCCCGAAAAAGGGAACGCGCTGAATAATTCCCGCGCTTAATTCGGGATCGCGGCTGAATTATTCGAAGCCGAAATTGCGTGCTGTTCGGGATTTCGCTCCAATTTTTATATTTCCAATGTATGCGTGCGAGCCTTTTTTTTTGATTATTTTCGCAAATGGTAACGGGTCGGGGTCGTGTTGCAATAATTTCGAGGTGCGCCCCTAAGAGGTCGTTTGTTTTGTCGCGTGCGCGGCCCAGTTTCGGGGTACGCGCTTTTTTTATTATGCACGCCGGCGAATGTAGGCATAAAAGTGATGCGAATGTTTCCGAAATAAAATTGAAATGGATCGAGGTTGGAAAACGTGTGTGTGTTCTCGAAGATGGGTCAGGTGGGTGCGCGAAGTTTTGGAAACGGCGAGCTTTTTGAGTGCTCGTTATATCATGTCGGGTGTACGCACACTTCTTGCTTGACAGTTCGTTATGGTGATTTGTTTTTGAGTTTTCGTCGATTTCGAGAATGTTCCGAACGCTGATGAACGCTCGTTTCGGTTAATAATAAAATAAGTTTGAAGCCGGGCCTATAAACTGTTTTGTGATTTGTTTATGATAGATACGATTTTTCGTCAACTTTGTACGCAATATAAAAAGTTGGTAATCAACGTTTTATAGTGTTATAAAAAGGGGGTTAATAAAAGTTTGAATACGTGCATTACGAACCCGAAATTATTCAAGTAAATTTTTCGAATCATGCTAAAATTGGGGTGTGAAAAATGATGAATTATACGCCGTCAAAATTTTTAAGTTGATTTTGCATCGTAAAATCTACAGCTTTAGCTTCGTCATGACACATTGATATTAAGTGACATGTGACATTATTAATAAATTAATATAATCATGTATTTTTTTTATTTGAAATTGCGGTATTTATTATCTAGAAGATAATCTCATTATATCTCATCACTATATAAAGCAAAATCCTGAAACTTCAAACAATATTTTAAGATTTCTTTCTTATAGTGAACCCCATATAAGGTATGATTTTGAATATATAATAATAAAATATCTTAATTTTAAGCTGTGTTTTTCTTTTATTTTGAATATAAAAACTATCTTATTTTTAATATAAGTTTTACAATACATATTTATGTAACCAGCCCGTGGTGCAGCGGTATGTTATAGGGACTTATCGATCGTAATGATAATGGTTCAAGCTGCGGGTATGGCAAGAGTACGGTTAAATCATATTTAATATACTATTTTATAAATATATGTATCCTGTCTTTGTTTTGTAGTAAAACATAAACGCATGATATGACTCGATCATGAAGAAGATCAAGAAGGTGGTTAATTGTTATTGTTTTTTATTGATCATTGATTATTTATACATAAAATACTCGTTTTAATCCATAGCGGAGGATTTTGCACGGGGGGTTAATGTCCAGGGAGTATATATATCCGGATACCCTGATATGGTACCCAAAATTAAAATTATCTATGGCGCTTCGAAGACATGCATTATTTTACTTGACCCACCGAGTGATTTCAACTAGCCATCCCTGCCATATACAATAATAACAACCATATAATTATTTTAAAAAATCAAACGTTAACATAACTCAAACATAAAAAAACTACAAATCCGCAAATATAACACAATACATCCAAATCAAACGCAAATACATCAAACGCTCAACCGAACCACCCACCGCACGCCCGCCCGGACATTAATCCTCGAACCTCAATCGACTAAAACCCCACATCGAAAAACCGCAAAAAAAAAAAGGCCATATCACATTCACAAACGCGCATTACATAACGCCGAAGAGAGCCGCGCAGCCTTCGCGGTTTAAAATGACCGTTGACGTCACGCTCGGCAGTTTGCATCCCGAAAAGGGGTCGGTCGCCGTAAACCGCGCCGGTCGTAAAATCGCGTTTTGGACTCCCCCGGGACTACGACCGCGCAAATTCGGTCAAATCGACGAAGATTTCGACTGTGGAGCCGATAAGGAAAAGTGGAGGGAAAAGCGTAGGGTTTTTCGGGGGCGGTGGTGCGTTTTGGATTGACGGACGGATGGGGTGTTAATCGTTGTTTGTGTTCGGTTTTTCTTGGATGTTGTTATGGTGGGTTGTTATCGGAATCCTTGTTATTACAATATGTATTTAATGAGAATGAATTATAAGTTTGAAAATTTGAATTCATTTGCATGTAGTAAAAATGAGAATGTAGCTTTGAAAAACCTGTTGGAAAATAGACTTAAATTCAGATTCATTTATTGGTGGAGTAAATAAATAAACTTTAGGATTATTTAAAGCTTTGTATTAAAATTCCGAATATGAAATATGAACTGAACTATTTAACTGATCGAAAATTACATGATTAATATAATCGGTAGAAAATTCCCAACAAAAATATATTTTTATAATCATGAATTGAAAATTATGTTTATAGTTTTCATTCTAGGTATGTTTATAACTACATTATTGTCTACTATAGAAACAATGTATAATATAATGCTATTAAAATAAACTATTTATAGTAATTTACATACTGTCATACAGTTTCAATATATTTAATTATCTACAGTGTGGAATGGATATAATAAAGATACATATAGTGAATTGTTAATTATTTGAAACAATATAGTGTAAATATAATTAAATATAATATCGAATTGAAATCATATTTCTTTAAAATTTATTCTGTCAAATGGAGTTATAACCTATACAAAGAATATAAAATTTTATTCCTTATTATATTTGACTTTATATTTATGAGAACATCATTGCGAATTCATTTGAAAATTTGCTTATCTAAAACGCTTTTCTCACTCGTACACTATTTTATTTTCTAATCGAGCTATAAACGGTGAAAAAATGTGAAAAAGCACTCTCCAGAATAAAGTAGACATTATGGTATGCTCGAGCCTCGCGCAAAGCTTTTCTCATAAATTATTAGGTGAAAGTTGATATTCCTTTTAGTAAATTCAGACGAATCAGTGTGATTCTATGCGGCAAACGTTCATACGAAAACAATTCGTTTTCCTTCTCGAGCGGAAAAGAAAAAGTGTTCCAGAATCCAGAACAACGCTAGGATTAAAATTTTATTATGTGTGTACGAAGCGATATTGCACTGTCGCAATAAAAAACGCAGTAAACATATATTCGCAAAAACATCGCCCGAAAAAAAAACTCTGTACAAAAACGTGACCTTTTGCGTACCAAAGCCAATTTAGACGGTCTCTTCGTATCAACGAGCGCAAATAAAATGTCAAATTTTCGGGCGACTCTGAGGAGTGTTATGTATCATTGTCGTTGTCAAGAACCATTTTATTAGATGGTGTAGAAAGAAAAAAAAAACAAGTCAGAAATGTTAAACGATATTATCACATTCTCGTTTGTGGGAGAACGTTTTAATATAAATGAGAGTTATTTGTTTGACATTGTTGTTCCGACGTGCTTATTAAATTTTTCATGCCGGCGCCTATGGGCAAAAGTTAAATAAGAAGATGCAAGAATACGTTGTAAATTCGCGTTAAGCGGGCCATTTGCGGTAAACGAGCAAATATTGACAGGCTGTGCGAGTTTTCTACTTAAAACGCATTTCATGTTTAAATAATTCATATAAAGCTTACTCGACAAATACCATTTGCGTTATGTTTTATTTAACGGATTAATCCATTATGAGCAACAGCAAGGTGCTATGCGACATTCAAATAACGTTCAGATAAATTCGAAGGAAATAAATTCGTTTCTTTTTTTTATTATATGAAGTAACCTTTCAGTAACAAATTCGTCGAGATAAGATAGAAGGAAAAATTTATAGTAATAGATTTGCGCAGATTCGGGGTGGTACGCTTTTACGCATTCATCTCGGACTAAACGAGAAAAGTTTCACGCGCGAGATAACGTTATTGAATTTAAATGTCGATCCAGAAAATTTCCGCAAAATTTAAACGAAAACCTATCTATCTACCCACAGGTCATATAAACGTTTCATTTTTTCCGTCTAACCGACCACGACGGAGAATTCTGATTTTTTTCAACGACGCTCGTACCGGCCGGGAAGTTATGAAATTTGAACTTTTCCGCATGAAAAAAAAATTCCATTGTGACCCCTCCGGTGCTGTATTTGAGTAAAAACAACTAAACGGAGGGATCGTTCGGACGAGGAAAACAATAAAAATTGCAGTCACGTAAGCGATAAACAAGTGCCGGCGAGCTTTACGATTTTCAGCGCGTCGATGTATGAAAAAGTATGAAATCCGAATTAACAACGATAGTATAAAAATTTATATATTCGATTCTGTTAATCTTCAAATTGGTGTATTTTCTATCGCGTGGACATGTATAATATAATGGTGTGTGTGATGTCCCGTGAGGATTTTTCCGTTCGCCAAGTTTATTCAATATGAAGAGAAAACTCGTACGGATAACACGAAAAAAGAGCGAAACGGTTACGTGTATGTTCGCGACTCTGTTTGTATACGAAACAATAAAAGAAAACAGCCATTTGTACAACAAAATACTGAAGCAATTCAACGAAGCTGGTTTCTAAAAACAAAATTTAGTTACGAAATATGCAACTCCCAAGATTCGATAATCATCAAGAAAAAAATTATACGCAACAGATTCTTATCTCGAAAATTAACTTAAACACTTTGATTGAAGAAAACGTTGATATATCTAACGCATGGACGACTTAGCAATTAAACCGAATTAATAATATACGGTCGTTGGACGCGCACCGCCTAAAACTCAAAGTTTGCTCGTTTCGTATTTAAATCTATACGTTTACTCGTGTTATTAAAGCTATTTAAACAAAACAGATAAGAACTTAGAGGACGCTTAAGGTTTCGCACCGCAGAACACATCGGTCGGAACGGGTAAACTCTTACGCACACGTACGGAAGATTTACAACGTATATAAAGTGAATTTGCAATAATGAAAAAACAGACTTGAACATATTGAAACGTTAACAGTGAGACTTTAATAAAGAAGCGAATAAGGCGATTAATGTATACACACGCGCGTGAGTAAATTGTATTAAATATGCGCGAGTGCGTTTAAGGCTTTGCCGGGCTATATGGCTCAAATTATATTTTGATTGCCTTTTCACGTGCGGGCCTCACTCAATATCAAAACGTAAATATTTAATGTCTCACTTAATCTAATACGCATACTACGCGAGCACAAAGTATTACGATGCGAATTTTTACGGGTCTCGTTATATATTTTTTGCGCGATCGTATTTTTTTCGTTGATACTCCTCCGGATTGAACTTGGTATGTTTTTGTTTGTAATTTCAAATTCGAGTTTCATTGATGTGTAGTGTGTATAATGTACTTGGTGATTTTGTTGAAGCAATCCCGAAACGCAATATGTAAAGTGCTGGACTATTGAGTGAAAGGTTGCTGGTTGAAATTGCACGAATATCCGCGAGAATGAAAATGCCATTTCACTAAGGCATTTAACCTTGTTGGAAAAATGTTTAAATTTTCACCAAGATAGTTTTTGAAAACTCATTGTGGTAAAATTCAGCATAATAGCGATATTTTATGTTGATAACGTTTCGGAAATATTGATCGGTTACTCAATCTGAGTGGGAAAATTTCCCATTTATAACATTTGGTTTAGGATGTTTTTAGAATACATTTGACTTTCAAGAATAAATTATCGCATTTTCACAGTAACCAAATACATTTTTATGTGTCAAAAAAATGAAAATATCCTTCGAAAACACACGCGTACGCATTTCTCTTTTTCATTGTGAACTGAACCAAAAACGAATCCGTGTATATCGCAATCATACGGACAAATTTTTCAGTGTCGTCGTTTTGAAAAATTTCAAGCATTTTTCGAGGACTTTTACATTTTTCGTCTGTATAAAACGTATATTTTCACATGTATTTATATATTAGGAGTGGCTTTTATGGCAGATTTTACATTTTGAACAGCTACCGGAGCCAACACGCGGAAACTCTAATTAGGAAGACGCACGCTTTTTATCGCGGCGGACAAAAGCTCCTTCAGAATTATCATTTTTAATTAACGCGATTATTTGAAACGACGCCGGAAAACAAAGCTCGAGCTGAATGAGCTTAATAAATTCTACAGTTAAGAAAAAAAGAAATAATTCCTTTGGCGTACAAAGTGAACGAAGCCCCGTATGAATTTTTGTGAAATACGTTTCGGAAAATCGAAATAAAAAAATAATGTTTTGTCAATAGAGTTCGTGTTTGTTCGCATAGTTCGAATATGTATCGAATGTAAACAGATTGATGGATCGATTATTTTGAGATGTTGTTAGAACTGACAGGCTAAATTGATTTTTTTTATTATAACTTGAAGAAAATACAAACGAAAATGTATAAATTTATTCAGAAAAAATAATAAGAATGCAATTTGGTTTATATATTTTATAATCATCCGATAATCAAAATTTGAAATATTGTGTATGATAATGGATAAAAAATTATATGCGAGTTGAATGCCCTTTCATTTATGTACGTATGCTAGTGGTAACACGAACGCCTTGTATTTCACTATTCGTGATTGTATATAAAAAATAGTCCGTAAAAAACGTATAGGAAAAAAACACCATAAAAATCGTGCGATTTTTCATATCGAAATCTCGTATGCAAATTAAACGGTTGCGTACGCATATCAAAATTTAATTCAGTAATATTAGGTCAAAGGTGAAAACGCAGTACGTTCGAACAAACAATCTAATATTTTCCATATCAATTGAATATGTTATCGAAAGAATTTATAATAACGTTTTTACAATGTCATATACACAATTTGTTATATAAGATCGTAAATAATATCGAATTCAATGAGTATTGCGAAGATCAAACGAAATGTCAATTTTCAATGTTAAACGGATATTGAATGAAATATTACTCATTTAAATCGAAAATATACTTAATTTTATTTAAATGTAATATGCAAATTGAAACAACACGCAAATATAATTACATTTCATATTCGTGCATATAATTGATGCGAAATATATGGTAAGTTTTTCTTTGATAAATGAGAATCAGAATATTATTTTTATTCACCAAGCGTTATAATATCTTGATTAAAATGATAATTAAATTTCATTTCCGAATCCACGCAATAAATTTGACCACTCCAAAGCATTATTCATTGAGAAAAACACCGATTACGACAGAACCATCCGAAGAAAAATCGGTAATACGCCAATTTTTGCGCCAACTCCCCTTAAAATTTTAACGTAAAACCTCTCACGGACATACACTGTAACACACAATATGCGGACGGCGCACGTTTGCCAAAGTGTATGAAATTTCGCGCTCGCTGATATCGATCGTACAAAGGGCCGAAAGCAACGGCCTTTTCGTGCTTTTTTCCACACTAAGATAATCCCGTAACATGGCCCTAGTACACAGCCTTAGGGCTTGCCGTAGTACGTGCGCTACTTTATATGAATATGTCTCTTTTTAAGGCTATAGTGTCTTTGTTAAATCTTGTCAAAAGGGATGGTTGATCTACAGAGAAGAATGTCATTGTATTTCAAAATAGATTAAATCACCAAATAAAAAATATCTAGATCAAATAATAGATCTATTTGTGAATTTTTAATATATAACAGAACGAGGAGTATAAAATGTAAATATTTTACAAAATCAAAACCATTACAGCCTTCGACGCTCGTAATATGTGGAAAACTATAATAGATATATTTTCATTTAAGTAACAGGTATACTACTGTGTAAATTAAGTAATGAGACTGGCAACGTCGCGTTGGATCTGTCAACGTTGGAGGCGCTGGGCTTGGAGGGGAGATAGGGGAACATGTGATCCACCTTCAGTACGAGTTTGATCTCGCTCGAGTCATTTGTTAGTCCGTAGCGTTTATTTTT
>JAOXNN020000057.1:2419894-2452318 GCA_028571205.2 Hydropsyche betteni | reverse complement strand
TATAGAATTGTAATTTTATTTGAATAAAAAAATTTAAAAAAATCAGTCTCATTACTTAATTTACAGGCCACGTATATGGAAAAAATAAATATATATTATTAAAAACTTTCATAAAAACTACGTAGTTCTTATATCATTATAAAGTTTAAATATAACATATAATATGCTTTAATATAATATTTTTATGAAGATTCATAAAATATATTATGAAAATTCTGTTTCTGAATGTAAAAATAGATTCAATGCATAAAAATGATTTGCTAATACAATATAACACTATCACTGAAGTCACTACACACATAATATAATAATAAAAATAAAAATAGGAAAAAATCAGTAACCGGGTTAATAACTGACATGTAACTAAAATCACATAAATCATCTTAAATTACAGAAATATATAAGCAAAAGCACGTGTCCACATAAGTTCAGATTTAATAATACAATTTTAAAACGGAATGTTTGATTTGTAGCAACCATGCATGTTAATATTATATTTCGGAACACTATGAATAAATTCATACTCACGAGTTAACATACATGTATACACGTTTGCACGACATATAAAATTCGATGCGCTAATAAAACTCGAAATTGTCACCGAAACCGACACGTTTATCGGAAATTATTCAAGTCTGCGCATGCATACGTATACATTTTTCCGCTTTTGGACGAAATTCGATTTGTGCAACACGTCGTATCGAAGATATGGAGAGACAGTGACGCCCCACTTAGGGGAGTCTCAAGACTGCAATCGCAAATAAGCTCACGTTTCCTTTGGGACGATTCCGTACATAGAGTTCGAGTCCCGGATTGAGATTCGATGTATTTGTATGTACAACGATGATCCTGTGACGTCTTCGTGTACGATCAGCTTCGTTTTAAAGTGTAATAATAACGAAATGTTGCTTTATCGGAAGTTGCGGGAAAACTCGTTTCGATCTGCGTTAAAACTTATAAAGTTACGTTAAACATTAAGTGAAGAAGTTTTCGTGAAAATATAAAAGTATTTTATATAAGCTATATAATCAATGGTTTAGTTTTGGGGAATGTATCGATTCTCGATAAGTTGAGCGATTGTATGGTCAGTAAATAGATACGATTGCGTATTGATTTGAAATCATTTTGTAAAAAGGATGTTATGGCATTCAAGTTGTTGAGAGTTATTTTTCTCTTATCAATACGCATTGAGCACACGCTATAAGGGTAAATGTTCGAATTTCCGATGTTATCGGAAAAATCTTGTCGTGCAGTGGACGTTATATAGGTTGGATATGATGAGATAAAGAAAATTTCGTATAAGAAAATTTCCATTTCTAATGTATATATGACAGAACTTGAAATATTTCCGTAGGCGTAATTGCATCGGGTTCGTATTGAAAAATTAAAATTTTAAAAATTCACCCTTCGAAGTCGCCGTTAATACTTTAAGTATCCGCCGCGTATCTTTTCGGGGTGCGTTCTTCTCGAAAGCTCTCTCGTTTATTATTTATTCGTCATTTTCATAAATTACTACATTTTCCATTGTGTGCGACGCGAAAAAAAGGCTAACGTTATTCGTATGTATGCGTGCGTCCTCAGAAGAGCGTGTACATTTTTTAAATGGACCGAATTCGCGTGTCTCCCTTTTTCATTTCTTACTATTTTAACGCTCAATTTTTTCAGGCATTCTCGTCATTTTCAGAAACGGCATTCCCGCCCAATACGTTATGTGCGGTCGTTACCGGAAAAATTGTATGTCTCTTCCGATATAACCCACTCAGAAGAGTGATGATATAAAGGGCCATTAATCATCGCCGCAAAATGAATCACCTATGAATGTAATTATGTCGCACCGGGAACGAGTAACAAGTTAATACGCTCGTATATATTGTAATAATAAGCGGAGATATTGTTTCGTCGGATATGTTATTAAATTTAGACGCACGTAAAAAACGTGACGTTGGGAAACTTTACCACTTTTATAATACTTTCGCGTCATCACTTTTCAAAGTCATTACGGTAGATTTTTCTCGCGGTGAACTTTCCGCATTTTATCCGCATAAACAGAAGAAATTTAGCTAAACGTTCTAAAATTAATTTGAATACAAATATGTACCCTTTTTTAATTCGTATTCATTTACATTTAGATTTCGGGCCCGGGGCGCAATTGCTTTTACGGCGCATCCATTAGCATTTTCACACAATCGAGATCCTTTTTTCGGCCTAACCGGGCATAAGTTGAAAAGCATTATTTTTCATTTAATTGAAGACTCATTGTTATTCTGCGGTGTGCGATAGCGCTTTTGCCACTATCAATATCAATAATGAGACTGTCAGTTACGCCTTCTGCGGCGCAGATATGGAGCGGGCATAATAAATTGTTCGCACGTTACAAGCTCCGTTTTCAATATCAAACATTGTAAAGGGCATGTACGTATGTCGTGTGTTGCGGTTAACATGTGAATGTACATTGTGATAATTTGCATGTAAATAACTCCTGGAGAAGCCCTTCAGGTGAACGCCGGAGTTCATCGCCATTCCACTAATTGGACAAATAAGGAAGCTATTACTTAAGCGTTCATATTCCGCATTGTGTTGAAGTGATACTAAAAATTTGCATTAGAAAAGTATTGGATTCGTGTTGCGAATATAAATTGTTTTATATCAATCAAGGTCGATTTTTTACGGCATTGAGAATATTGCGATTCGATAATATTATAGCTTGTTTTTAAAAACTTTTTTTTTCAATTTTTTTAATGAATATATTATTATAATTATGTTTACTAAAATAATGTAAATGACTTGTTGGTTTAATTCTAAGTTATGAACTTTCATATTATATAAATAAATATGTCATTTTGTCATTCGAGCACCAAATTACAAAGAACGAAATCTCGTTTTACTTGGGAGAAAATTATAATGATTAATATATAATATAACATAATATATCAAAGCGTGATAGGTTACCGCCCAGACTGTCAACACTAGTTGATAAGACTTTGACCTGCAATGAACGTTTTACGGTTGATAATTATAATAATGATGATATAACATACAATCTGTTTTTTTTTCTATATTAGAATTAAAGCACGAAAACAAAACTCTCAATAAATAATAATTTATAATTATTCAATCCACATTATTATACATCACCCTCATATCAGGAACACAATAGCGTCGAAATGTGCAACAATAATCAAACAACGATCCGATTGACCCCATCGAAAATTAAACCAAAAAACACTCATCATACAAATAAAAACGAAACATTTATCCATAATTAAACGGATCAAAACATAATCCGAGCACCATCGTTTACTATGTGGGCGCTCTGTCGAGGAAACGTCCACACATGACTCGCGCCCAAATTGCATAATTTAACCTAAGCGCGTCGAAATTTCACACACAACATTCAAATGAATCACCGACGGATCCCGTGTTCCGAATACACAAACGAAAATAAACAACCGGAGCGTGTATCCAGCCGTTATTATCATCCCGCGAACGAGTCTATCTCGATCCGTCGGAATTGTATCAATAAACGCGCGAGGATCCGGACCTAATCGCAGTCGAAGTCCTCGGCGAGTTAAATAAATGGCTGGAAAACGTCTTCGAAGGATTAGAAAGCGGGAAAATGCGTTTTGGATGGCGAGTGTTCTCCCAGGATCAGCAGGTCGACTAACGGTCGGATTTATAGGCTTTTGCGATGGTGGTGTAACGTCGGAGAAATTTTTATTCGCCGTATAACATATAGAGGAGTTTTCGAGGTGGAGTGATTTTCAAATGTGGATGTCCGAAGTGTGTTGGGTCTGATTATGATGGTTATAGCGTAATTGGGATGACGGTTTATTTTGAAATTTAAATTTGAAAATTTATACGCTTTTTTGCTGTAACACTATCCTATTACTGTCCGAGAGGAGTTAATTGAAATTGATGAAGATGGAAATTGCGAGTTGAATTTTCCAACAAAAGCTTTCAGATAATCAGCGAATGAAACATTGATATTGATGACAAAGGCAGCATACATGTGATACACAATATTATATTTAAATTAGTATTGGACAAAATAATGAAAAATAAAACAAAATTGAATTAAACTATAATATAATATTCAACGAAAATAAATCGAATATTAAGTATAATATATTTAGACTATGTACAAGTATATATCGACGAAAATTTTAAATATAAACAAATTTATTAATTCATTGAGGAAATATCTTTCGTAAAATTTAACAGAAACTATTGAAATAAATGTTTTAAGAGCGGCAATTCCAGAGATACTAATTCTGTAAAGATTTAACACCACTGGCATACAAGGGCTTTTTCGCAAAGCGCGTGTAACGGTCGGACGTTAAGTACCTCGAAACGTAAAGGTTTTTCTCAGCGTTACATGTACGAAATGTCCCCTCTCGCCCGTTTTACGACATCGTCACAAAATGTATTAAAATATATATTTATAAATACGAAATGCTTTTTCAGATGTAAAAATTTCGACGTTTCCGCCGCTCGGTTAATTGCGCCGATTTTCCGTCCGATAGCGTGCGCAGCCTCATAAAAAATGATCGCAAAGTCGATTTATTCCGGTACAAAGGGGCTAATTAGCCTCATTGCATTCAGTTTCAGTACAATTTATATTCAAATGTTTTCATGAAACCAGAAATTTTGCCAAGAGATGTAATCTGATGCGTGAAAAATTTGATATTATTATGATATAATGTGACAATATGTGCACTTTTTTTAATCGTAAGTATAATATATTTGAAAGTCTTCGTTAAAAATACGAAGTCTACAATTTTTGTAAATGATATTCTCGTTTTGTAAGCTTGTACGGTAACATTTGCATCAGTTAAAATGTATTATTATTTTCAAAATATACCCCCGCTTTCATGTACACATTCATAGTAATTTGTAGTGTTGAATTTGTGGAAATTTCAGTGCCGAATATGAAAATAAATTTTCCGAACAGGTGAAATACGAAGGTGAAAATCTATGGAGACAATCGACTTTTTTTCATGGAAAATGTGAAAATAAAAGATATTGTTAAGGGTAACAGAGAGACAGAAGCCTTTCAGGTGAATTTTACAGTGGTACTTACATCGCCCACGCTTTGTTCACTTTTGCAATATAAGCGACGATATGAATAATACACGACTTTTGTAAATATTCCATTGTTGTTTATCATAATAAAACTCACTAAATTATCGTTCCTTTTCTTAAAATAATTTCATTCCTTTAAAAATCATATAATATTTCTATTATTTATCTGAATTTAATATGTATCATTGTTTAGCATTTATTGAAACTGACTACAATCGAATGTTATTTCAATTTTATTTTACCGAACCCTAACCACGCATTTTATTTTTCAATTCGTTCGTCAATTTTAATTGGGATCACTGAAGATGAAATATAAAATTTCCAAAAAACAAACACCTATATATATTCAAATACGTTTCAATTCATTTTATCTAATAATTGGGATGCTACATTTGAACATAACGAATGCTATAATTTAGCAATTCACACATGAAAAACGATTGTATCACATCAACTAAAATAAGGTCGAGGACGCACAAGACATTATGTTCATAATACAATTCCAACTTCACCCAAAACAGTTTTTGCTTATTAAATTTCGCGCACATCCGAAAATCGACCCGCATGCATACGCTATTTGCAACACGAAAAACAAATAATTGAATTCAGACAACAACCGACCATATTTCAAAAAAAAAAACCTAAATAATTTAATCCGGATTGCTGCAGCTCGACCGTGCAAGGAGTGAAATTAATTTTACATCAAAAAAAACGAAAATTGGATAAAGCCCGATGGAAAAACGGGCAAAAGTGCACTCGTTAATATTTCACTACACTCAAACGCAATTACCATAAACAAAGGCCTCCGAAGAATTCAATTACGAAAAGTGCAGTCGTGGAAAAGTGGAAAAATCCAGCTGGCAAGGCCCGAAGAACATGAACAAGACAACAATAATGGCGACCGCCGCCGCGCTAATAAATTAATCAAAATTAATTACGCCGCATAAAATAATCAGGGGATGTTCGGCAGGGTGCGTTCGAGCCTTCGTAGGGTCTCAAGTCTCGGGGGCTTTGTGAATATTTTAGGACCTTATCGTTTCGCGAAAGGAGACCAGCGAACAACAACGGGCCCTTTCTAGGCGATTGTTCGAGTTTCTTCGCCTTAAATGCGATTGGGATTTAATTGGAATCCACCCATTTTAATATTTTAACGAAATGCGGGATGCATTTCCTTTCGGGGTTTTTTCACTGTTGCTTTATTTAGAAATTTTCACGCTTGCATTACTATGGTGTGGAATTTCCCTTGTTCCAGAATATTTTAATAATTCGAACAATGTTTCGTTCTGTGATGCTGGAATACCTACTGAGAATTCAAAATAAAATATTTAAATAAATTATTGTTCGTTTACAATATGATTTTTTTTTTTATAAACTCTATATTAATTAATAAATGGCTCTAGTTATTTTTTAAATGAGATCATTTCATTATCAATTTTTCACAATGAATATTAATAATAAATAATTAATACTCTTTCACTATCATAATTATTATCATTGAAAAGATAATATATTATGGAAAAACAAAAAAGACACAACGAGATAAAAAAACAAATTAAATTAAAAATTATTTTAGTTGCTCAAAATAAACAAGAAAAGAAAACGATTAAAAATATCTTCATTCAACAGTAAATAGTGAATAATTAAAAAATATTTAAAACAGTTTTACGAATATATCAACACTAGTAAATAGGCCCGATGTTAATAACATCGGGATGTGTATGTATTTATTTTAAAGTCAATGCCCGTACCCGATTTGAATATTTAATATTTAATTAAAATCAAAATAATTCATTCGTTATTGTCACCATTACGAACACGCTCATATAGGCAAAGCTAGTAGCTAGGTAATAAGCATCATATTATAGACGTTAACTTTATACGCATAAAGACCATATTAGAATCGATACTATAAAAAGTCGCGAGCGTCATCGAACAGACACACACACACGCACATAAATCCGCTATTATATATAGGGGATGACATACATTTAAGTGAATCGAACGAAAAATTCGAATCGCAAACACACAAACAACCATCGAAACGATTAAAAACCAACAAAATCACAATCCATCACCCGAAATCTTACGAAACCCCAGAACGACCCCCCAACACCGTCAACGAACACCCCAACAAAACCGAACCCGACACGAACACACACAGCGCATTCGAGTGGCCCACGTGGCGCACGAGCCTCTCGAAAGCGGGACGAAGGCTTCAAATTGAATTAATTATACGGGCACACGGACTCGTGAAAATTGCGTTTCGAATCGGTTCGGTGCGCGTTCAAATTTTCATGCGCGCCGCCGCGCGTGCAACGCGTGCGCTCGATCAATTTTCGCACACGTGACGAAAACTCGGAGCGTTTCGCAATTTTCATATGCTGGCCATTAATCTGAGTCGGCTTCGATCGGGGTTTTTTTTTTTTTTTTGGCAATTTTGAGTTTCGGTCGTACGTGCACCGGTCGCGGAGATATGGCCGTGCGCTAGTGCTTTGTCGTTTGTTGGATGTTTGATGGTTTTATGTCGTATCGATAGTGAAATGAAATATGTCTGATGTTAATGTGTTTTTTTTTTATTGTTTTAAAATGTTGTATATGGTCAAAACGAATAAAAGATCCATTAACTAGTATCGTTGTCTATAAAACGATGAGTTTTTTTTTTTTTTAATGTATTATATTTGTCACGTTTTCAACTTGTTAAAATGTGATAAGAGCCTAGTTCGGATTCTAAAATATTTATATGGAAACGTTTATAGGAGGCTTAACATTTGATGAACCTACAAATGTAAGGATAGGAAGACTTTTACTACATAGTCCACCCTCGGCGCTATAAAAACATTTTTCTTATATTAAACATACAAAATAAGTAAAGCAAACCGCGGCTGTTTGCGAAACGATTCAGTTGGTTATCAGAAGTTCCGAAGGCATTCGATGCGGAATGAACGAAAATAAAATGAAAAAATCTAGTTCGAGAAACCCCTTGCTACGGTTCGGTGACATTTAGCGTCTCTTGAGGTCGTTCGCTTTTCACTGTAAGCTTTTGCGTCTTATTTCTGTGAAAATCGGCGACAGCCTCGACGTTTCGTGTTTTAAAAATGATTAGTCTATTCGGATAAAATTGGCCGTATCTTTTTCATATCGTGATTACGATGACAAATTTATTTAGCTTGATCATTTATCAGTGTTTCAATCGTGCATTAAACGTTCATAATCTAAATTTTACAGAATATTAAATTATTCAATACCACAGTAGGAAAATTTCATGCAAATTACACGTCTATCTCTCTCCTTCTATACTGGAAAAATCGACTGAAAGCGGATGCAATCTTCCCCTCAAAAAACCAGTTTACCGAATCGATCGTTCAATCACGAATGCGGCACTTTCGAAAAAAAAGTCTATTAGCACAGACATAAAAGCGAACGACTCCAATTCGACCGAAATCGTAAACTAACCGACACTTGCAAAACGTATATGTAATAGACTATAACCACAATGGACTCCTACACATTTCCGAGTATTAAATTGACGACTGTGAAAAGTTATTCTAGTCTTGTCGCTTGATGGTGCACGCGCGCTGAAAAATGTTAATTATTTCAGTAGTTTGCATGCCAGAAAAACCTTGGCCTAGGGCGAACCGTTTGCCGGGTTTTTGTAACGAGGTTATATTGAGTCACTTTTTATTATATGCTTTGGTTTATCCAGGGAAGGTTCAAGTAAAAATATGAATACATAATTGAACAAATATCAATTTTTCCAAATCTAAAATATAAAAATAATTTTCTTAGTTCACCAAATAATCAAACAATCAGATCTATCTCAAATTAATTTCGATGATGAATCTTCTACAGATTTAAATCCTAAATAAATTTTATCATAAAATATATATTTAAAAAGTTGAAAATTATGTACCTGCAAACGACAGCTTCCCCGCATGAATAGAGACAAAAATGAACACGAACCACCCCCAACAAACACCTCATACAAAAACCGCAAACAACTCTCGCGAAAAAAAAACACCCTAGATACACTCTTGCATGTAGTGGACACGAAAAAAAACCCTTCTGTAAGCGTGCGATCCACATAATGCTAATACTAGCGCTATTCAGGTCATCAGATTTGAAAGCTTGGCCGACGGTTAAAATCGCCGGTTAAGGTTAACCGTGTGCAGCAAGCCGCATTAGTTAAGTATGTGCGTGTGTGTATGTGTGTGTGGTACGTGCTGGGGTGAATTAACCTTTTTGATGTTGAGTTTCGGTTTTTGTGCGGGTGGGTGCTTTGGGGCGTGGGTTCGTTTATCATTGTTGCAATCAGGGCGGGTTGATAAGGTTTGGGTTTGATGGTAATTTGTTTATGGCCGGGATTGTGTTATTGTCGGATGTTAGTAATTTCTGTTGACTGTTTTTATATTATAATAGGAGAAATACGGTGGTTTTTCTTGCTGATAAAAGAGTCAATCGGTTCAAATATTGAGGTTTCAACAACATCAATATTTGATTATTTTATTTATTTATTATAAGACTTGTAACAAATATAAGGAAAAATAACTCGATATTTATATTCATTTTATCAATATGGGATAGTTTATAAATATTGCGGTAAAACCCAATTTATATAAGGAAATTTTATTGTCTAATTTTTTCCAGTTGACGCTCAAAATAAATAATATAATATTTATTTCAAACACACAAAGAAACGTGATTCGAAAACTATACATGATTGATGACTTTCAAATCTAAAAATAAATAGAAGTTTGGATTGTGTTTTTATTTTATTTTCATATTTTGATTAATTTAATGTCGAAAATAATTTAAGCCATAAAAAATAATTAAACTTCGGGATGTAAATTAAATATTAAATCTACCATTGTAAATTTATACTGATTATAATAATGCAAAGCGAACTACGAAGAGATCAATAAAATTCCATTTATTTTACGTGAAACAATAACCGATCACGAAACGAATATCATAAATTGCTAATAACAGGTAATAATAACCTATATTTAATGTAATTAAATTTAAAATTATATAAAAACCTTATTATTTATATGAATATATTAATAACACAAAGGATAAAATATACGCAAATTTGAATATCCCTCAACTTCCAACAGGTAAAACAACTGTTAACATCCCTTATACCTAGAACTTGAACTACGAAACACACACACGAAGTTCTTAAGAACATTGAAAGAATAAAAATTTCGAACAAGAAAAGCGACACGGTTAATCTTTACCGAGTCGAGTTTAACCGTGTGGGTCGCTTATCTCGAAGTCGTCCGGTATTCAGTTTCGGGCACAAAGACAAAGGAGGACCAAAATTCGCTTTGAGGCCGAAAATGTTAGAATGTGGCAAGTTTCTGCCGCTCACAATGCTATGGACAAGGGTCGATTATACGCCTATCCCTTCAAAGGGCCTACCTTGTAATTTGTAGTCGGTGAGATGCAAATACGCACGCGCATATTGCCCTCCTAAAATTATTAGGAAACCGGTGCGAGTTGATATTTGTCAATTTTGGACATGATCGATCGTTATTTTTGTATGATGAAATTAAATTACGTTTACGTACTGTTGCATAAATGAAATTTATACTTAAAATAAAAACGAAATGTGATACAAAAGTTTGAAAGTCATCAAAATATATTTTATCAAAATTTTAATTTGGTTCATTTTTATTGCAACGAAAAAACATTTATCTCATTTCAAAAAAATATGAATTTGAGTGAGTATTTCGTTTCGGTCGATTGTTATTAATCGAAGCGGTGGTACAATCGCGTTTCGGTTCAGATGCTCGGTCCAAAATTGAGCCCGGTTATCCAATTAAACTTGAACGACTTTCGTTTCGCGTAAATTAACGACATCGTGAGAGCGGCCAAAAAAAAGAAGAAAAACGCCATTCACCTCCCATTCCGGAGTAAAAAAAGCGTCTCCTGTGGAAAATTTCCGTGGAAAACGGTCGTAGAGAGATCGTTCAAGTCGCATGCGATCGCCGCAAGGCAATAAATAAAGTCCGCCAAAAAGCGGCATCTTTCTAGGAAAAGTTCCCCGTCGAATTTCTAAATATAAAAAAGAGACGAATCTTCAAAGCCGTTTCGACTTAATTGGTCGGAGAATTTCGTTCGGAAAGGTAAGTACATACTTTTCCGAGTGCGGCGTCGAAGAATTTCTCTTGCATATTTTTTGCTGGAATCTTTTGTTTGTTCGTCGAAGAGCTTTTTGAGGCTTTCAATCTTAAAACATAATCTTGCCGAGTGTTTGCTGCCAACGTTCTCTTTTAAGGTTTTCGTTAACGACGTATGCCGAGTGCGCTGAACGTGCTCTAGGCAAAGAACAAATACTAAAAAATCTACTTCCCAATATACCCCGTACATGAAAAATGGCCCATTTCCACAAACATCATAATTTCTTATAGTTTAAATCTTTTCAAGAGAATAGGTATTGTTGAAGTTTCAGTTACCATACGTCACCCGGGATAGATTTCCCATACGGATAAGCGGGAAGTATGAGACAAGTTAGCTAACAGACTCCACTAAGACTCCTATATCACTAAAACTGACCGAAATCCAAGCACTATACGATCCTTGAACTAGAGACCAAACTCACGTGTGCCATTCCTCCAGTTTATTTGGAACAATTCCATATAATATAAATTATCAAAAGAGTCCCTTATTTACCACTAGTCGTTGACAAATTTCGCTGGGCCGAACCGTACGATTCTCGGAGGTGGAGACCGTTGTCGTAATTTGTCTGAACGCACCAATATCTGTCGGCAACACGTTTTGATATTCGATGTTCTTGGTGCCCTTCGCCCTCACACAAAGGGCCCTTTGTTGGTCCTTGCGGAGTGTGCGTAAATCCGAGTCCGTGATGCAAACGGATAATGGGGCGAAGGCGTAGTCAGTCGGTGGAAAAAAAGCGGGAAAATATATTCGCACGGTTAACGGACGTCGTAAAAAAAACTATTTCTCCTCTCACATTAGGATAAGACATGTTTATCCAGTGGCATATTCAATGGTGAGGTGGCCCTCGCGAAGGTCTATGGGTCGTTCCGCGGATGGAACTCTTTCGGATGGGTGCGCAATAATGACTTGCATTCAGCCATAAAATACCTTTGTGAGATATGGAAATTCTTTCTACGTGTTTTGTAGTAGTTTGATTAATTTTTTGAATATTATGTTTGTAGATGACAATTTCTAATCGATTGTGTATATGTATATTGTATTATTGACATTTGACACTTTACAAGTAGCTTATTATAGTTATTATTTAATATCTAGTGTACCTACTCAAATATTTTATAAGCATCATGCGATAAAAAATGAGTAGAGTGCAAAGTTGAAATCCTTAATAAAAATAATATTCCATCTATTTTAAGTGAAATGGATCGTAACTAAAGTTTCATTTAGGAAAACATAATGAAATTAACGATGGCTTTTATAAATGACTCGTAATATGTTCGTTCTGGAGCTATGTATATATTTGCGCAGCGTTTTATTTTAAAATTTCAAAAGCGTTTCCCTGTTAATGATTTTTTAATTTCGGTTCGCCTGACAGTTTGAGATAACGCGAAACTGAGACGCCGAATGGCGTGACAACGGCCATTCGCTATTTTTCAGACATTTTCTCTACTAATTAAAGCATTACCGACAACGTCGACAAGGAGGTTTATTTAATTAAACCATTAGGCTCAGTTGTCGACAGCGAAAACGGGGTATAACCATAACGCGAGAGCCGAATTCTTCCGAGAGGGCGAAAATTTGAATAAAATATGCCAAGGTCGACCGAGCAAGAATCTAATGGGTTTGACATCGCTGAAAAATTGTCGCAAAAATCTAGTCCACGTTTTATGTAAGCGCGCTAATTTATACGCGAAAAAATTTTGATATTCGCCAGATATTTTGGGTCGCGTATCGATTAGCCGTCCGCAAAGATATGTTTCAGACGAAGGAACTGTTGTTTTCGACGCGGGAAAATTAATTTGCCAAAAATCAAACCGAAACGTATCCGAACGAATAACAATCCTCGAACTAGCCCCATTAAAAGTTTTCCGTTCCCCACTAAACGGATGCATGCTTGCAATCGTCGAGCTTGAACGACAAACTTGCAAATAAAATTTCCTCTTTGTTTTGATTTTCCAACGAAATATATTACACGTATACGTGAAGCCCAAGGTTGTTCGCGACTCAGTTAGTTCAAAATCGTTCTGTTCTAGTATGTCGTGGGTATATTAAACGTGAATAAAACAGAAAAACTAGTCGTCCTTATTTTCGTATACGTATACTAAATTGTATCAAAGTAACGAAAGCCATATATCAACATCTCGGCGGACATTTGAATCGTCCAATATGCTTTATTGTATAAGTTCGCAATATTACGACGCGTTGTTTATATGCAAAATAGGCTTTAGTATTTTTTATGATGACACTTTATACCGAACTATAAATCGAAGAATTTCGATACACAAAAAAATCCATATGATATAACAAAGACAAATATTCAACATAAAATCCTTCATCGTTAAGGTTAAAGGAATGCACTTCGATTATGCCGTATAATTCGGTGATTCAAAGACATGATCATCACGCCACATTTCGTGTCCTCTTTGTATTATAAAGTACGATTCACAATGCACACAAAAATTCGTGCATTCGTGTCGTCACGGCACCGTACATTTGGCGCTCATCGTCCGACATTTTGGACGGGATGCTTTCGCGAAAGAAACTGCACACGAAGCCAAGATTTTTGGCGCGATTAAATCGTTCAAACGGACTCGGATTACAAACAAACCGAAAATTCTCTGGGTTAACAGAGGTCAGACGGAATGGTTTTGGAGTTCGTCAACCGGTTGGGGCGATATCGATTTTGGCTTTATACTTTTGTTGCTTTCACATTTCGACTCATTAATCCGCGTACACAGAATGAGTGGCCTTTTTGTTTTTGGTTTACGTTGCTGAGAAGTTCTTTTTGTGCAAATTATGTTTATGATATTTCGTGTTTTTTTTTTAGATGCATGCGAAATGTTTGGATAGCGTGCGGACGTCACGGTTTATTTTGTTTTAAATATATGATTTTATTCTGAGAAAAGTCAATAATTATCTGCAATGTCATTCATGTGATATTATTATATTTTTAATATTCTATAAAAATAATTATTACAGTTTAATGAACAGCAAAGATTTCTTTGTTATTAATAAATTTAAATATAAAGAAACGATATATAAATATGAAATAAACAAAGAATAATATTCGTACTATCGTGAAGACGTCGTGAACTTTATCGACATGTGTGTACGACTAAAATACTTAGCGCACACCAAGAAAATCTATCAGAACTTCAGAGTCGAAACAACAAACAACTAGAAAGCAATTACAAAGTGATCACGAATAAACTCATCCCGAAAAAATTTCAATTAACGAAACAACAAAAGCAAAGCGAAACCGGATATTATCAACGATGCGACATAATAGATTTTAACGCCTGGCCGTAACGATTCCGTTAACACCCGGCAAAGGCAACGACAACGGCCTCGTATAACACTCGAATTAATGAGCGCTCAGAATTTCAGCACGATCGCTGTTAATGTTTTCCATATTGTAGTAGTTATAAATCAGGGATTATTAAGCTTATTTGATGCAAAAATCTCATAAAACATAAATTTTTATAATAGGTCAATACTATATTGAAAAGTCACGGGGTGAAACAAAAAAAATTTACTTACATAATATGATTATTAGTATTATACTCGTATTTGAATTTTGCACGAAGGGAGGATGGTCGCTGGACAAGGAAAATCCTGGACTGGTATCCGAGAGGCGTTAAGCGTCCGCAGAAAAGGCCGCGTGGCAGATGGGTAGACGAAATTCACAAGATGTGTGGTGTCGCATGGACGAGAGTGGCTCAGAATAGAAGTGAATGGAAAAGTATCGGGGAGGCCTTTGTCCAGCAGTGGGCGTGAGCAGGCTGCAGATGATGATGATGATGATGGTGATGATTTGAATTTTATTTTCATGTATACTTTAATTCTAAAATATTATATAATAGTTCTTAACAAGACGGATAATTTCTAGATCAAATATAATATTATAGTTCAAATGATCTTTTTTACATTAATGTTTTCATATGTGTATGAATAAGAGAAAACTTATACAAAATTATCAACATCGTGATAATTATTGCACAAACTTTTATATTGACTAAATTTGAAAGTAGATGACTCACTTCATTCTGAATGTAAATGATAATAATACATATTCATATTTCTGACTTCTATTGCATAATATATTACGTATTCCAATGAGTTATTCTATTACAGAAAATAGAACATCAAAGAGTAACAATACATAACACTAACGAATTGGGACGCCACGAACTACTTAACCACATACAGCATCTCGAAGATTCCGGACGAACTCCGCAACCACGCTTGGCCAACGCTGCCCAGATAACACGACAGGCTACTTAACCGCGTTCATTCCCCCAAACAAAAACGGGATAGCAGGAAGAACGATTACGGCAACGCCCCAAAACGCGCCAATTCATCAGCTTAAAAGCGAAGCAATCAAGATTAAGATAATTTGGCTTCGAGTGAGGAAGGAAACTGTCCGCTCCCCCTCACTTTGCATCCCCTGGCCGCGGAAGAAGGGCGCTTTATCGCCGCTAAAAATTCGGTTCCGATCTTCGGCTCGAATCGACGTCTATTTTCGCCAAATTAATGCGATACGCCAACGTTACTTGGCAAATTTCGCGCGAATTTTCGCGTTCGAGCCGCGCTATTTTCGGACGGATCGTTCCGACGGTCGCGGCCGGAAAATTTCATAAGGAAATTCGGTTGTGTGCGAAACGTTCGCGGTTTTATAGCTATTGTGCTGAAAATGTTATTTAAGTGTGAGAATATTGATGTTTTAGAAAATAAACAATTTCGTGGGTTCATTTATTAACAATCTTTTCGAAGATCTTTGCTTTGAACAAAGGTTCTTTTATAATCGAATCATTGTTGACGTTATCTTACATTTTTTTATACAAAAGACCGCAGATAAAAGAATAATTGATTCAATTCAAATAAAAAAATATACAAAAGCGCTTTCATTTCGTTGAAATTCTATTGTAACGAAAATTTATTATGTTATTAAAATATATCAATTGAATCATTAAAAATTTAAAATATTCAATACACCAGAAAAACGTTTCATTTCATTTTCGCGAATTCGAATTTCTTTTGTTTATACAAATCGATATCAATTTCGTCGGTTGTCTACGTAAAGACCTCAATTGAGTCTACCCTTTGAACGTCCCATTGACGAAATCAAATAAGGTTCGTTTGAATTATTGGCACTCGTTAACGAGCGGAAGCCCGACAAGAGTTTATCCACCTGAAAGTCTATCAAATTGCGAAGATTCGCCAAATGCCATCACTCTGCAAAGACAAATTTATGCGGTTCGAATAACGTCGAATTCGATAGCGAGATCTCTCTTAATTTCTATTTCGAGCTCAAATTCGAAAAATTGATTATGTTTCTATTTTCGTCAGGCATAATCTCGTCGAACGTCCGCTTTATTTATCGGGTTTTCACATAATTCGATTATATTTTCGCGCCAAATTAATCAGATGTGCGTAATGTGCGCTCAGAAAACAATTTATAAAGTATCCGAAATATGTTTCGTGCTTTTTTATCGCAAACGAGAGCTGGAAAATATTTGCGTCAAATGAAAAATTTACCTGGAAAATTGGAATCGCGCGGGCGTAGTCAAATTATGCGAAAAGTTTCATTTTAAAAGTCAGCGCGGAAAAACGGCAAAAAACGATATAGCGCCATAAATTGTTTAGGCTTTTTTTCACGCCAACTTTCTTCTTCGACATCTATAATACTATAGAAAACGTTTTGTTTATATAACAATATTTCATAAACGGTTCGTTCGTTGTAAAAACGAACAACATAACAAAAATGTCCGGGTGCTACATAGCAACTTTTCGGTCACCTTGATTTCGTCTCGAAAATGTTTATTTATGTTCGATACTGCTGTAATAATTATTTTATTAGTGTTTATCGACAAGTTTGCGTTCCGATGACGCAAAATGAGAAATTCTTTAGTTTCTTTAGTGTTGAAATGTAAATTATTTGCGATTTATACGAAATGCTACAAATTTATATTCCACATGGTTACCGTGTATGTCCGCATTGCATAAAATTCGTGAATGATGATACGTAAACCGCCGCATACCTTTGTGACATTTTTTATTCAATATTCGGTGTATAAATTTTTTATCTAATAAACCTAGTGACCCAAACGTTTGTAAATAATCAAAATCTAATACAACTTATATAATACAATACATATAATATAACGTCCACTGCAGGATCAAGTCTTTTCGATATCTCAAGACAACTTAAGCAAAACCTAAATTTATAGTTAAAAGTTTACCTTTGCAAACCTTTGTGATATTTTCTTATATTGGAACTTGAATATTCGACAAACTATACCGGTGGTGTTTTTGAATAAAAAATTAATCTATAAAAGAAAAATATCTACTCATTTACTGATGAAAACACAATTTTATTAATATAAAATATAAAAGTTACATCATAGATAATACCATAATACCGAAAACGAAATCCATGCATTTAGTTTATTAGCTCTTCCGGTACATTAATCTCATCGGCTATAATGTTCACGAAAAACCCCTCGAAAATCATAATAGAAAAGCGAACTTAATCACATCGCGATAATACGATATCGATATGTGATATTATAGAGCTGCCTTATCAGATTTGATGAATCCGACGGGCTCGAGCGTTAACGATGCGATTTTGAATAATGCATAACAGTTTGAATTGGGTTAATGCGTTCTAGGCGGTGATTAGTTCGGGCAGCGTGCAACGGTGTTATCGCAGGACTTAATCAACATTATCGAATTTGGCATCAGACAGATCTCAATATGACCATGACGACGAGGTACATCAGTAATTCGTGATTTGTTAACGATTGTTTCATCTGTTGCCTTTCGGCGATGTTCGTCTTTTTATGATAGGTACAAAGTTCTCTAATGTATAGATAGTTCATTCATTCAACTTTACTAATTATCTATTTCTATTTTTATAATTTATTCGTGGTAATATTCGAGTTGACGCATTTGTACGAAAATTTAATTGATATGGTCATCATAAATCTAAATGACGAATTTGATGTCAATGAAATGGACTCGTTGAATATTATAGAAAATATATAGATATATTATAGAATATATAGATATAAATAGATATAGAATATATATAGAAAATAAAAATAATGTCTGTCGTCAAGAAATCTAATACGTCTGTAATTCGTTGACAATGTCTTGATAAATGTGTTATGGTTTCGTTGAAGGATTCGAATAATATAATAAAATACGAATAGCATTTAAATGATGATTTATTTTTTCAAATAAAATGAATGAATTGATGTAAACATCAAAATGACATTTATGGTTCAGTGAAACTATAAAAGAAAATAAATAATTAAGTAAATGTTAACTACGTAATTATGTTCAGGAAATTCAAACTATAATAGTACTAGGAAATCAAATAAAAGCTACCAAACTTAAATACATTTATGGGATTCAAATTTATATAAATTTTAATTATTACATTCCAATTAATAATAGGAATAATCATTATCGATGATGTCAATTTGTAATGAAAAATTAAAAAAAAATATTTAGGTAGCTTTTAAAATATTTTATTGAATAACAACATGTAGATTTGTGCATATTAGCAATAATTAGAAAATTAAAACAGGTCATTTCAATAATAATAGATAAATTTTCAATGATTGTTAAACGTTACAATTGAACGCAAAAACAACTGATAAAATATGAATTTTGTGCCAAATTAATTATATATGATAAGAGTAATGCCATTAGTGTGCGATTCCTTAATTGCATCTAATTGCACATCTTCGTATTATTATATATATTGATTCTGAAAAGTCGAAACGCAGAACGATAATGGTACAACTATTTACAAGTTAATTAAATTAAATTTGTAAAATTTCATAGATAAAATATTTTTTGTAATAACATGATTACCATAAAATTATTTGTGATTTACGAATCCTCGATTTATTCTGGCAAATAAAAAAATCATCATTACAGAGAACTCGTCAAATAATTTCAGTCGAAAAGATGATTTGACAATATTGAATTTTTATTCAAACATCAAATAATCAAAGCTTTTCTTTAACATAATCAAATACAACTCGAGTAAGAATAAAGTTCCAATGCATCCGTGAAATTTAATATGATTTATTATACAATTTAATTATGTACGAACAAAACTTTCTGAAAAAAAAAATATTTATATAAATTTCCCGGCATTATCAGGCCACTACAACCTTAACCCGAATTCGACGACACACCAAGGTTCGCCAACTATTATAAAGCTATACCGACATCGGACTACTATCAAATTTAAACCCGATTATTCATATAAAAGAGCTAAATTTTGCACAATTACGGGCACGCGATCGACCAGATCGTTTCGATTCGTTACAAAGTGTGTCATTCGAAGGTGTCATTCATTTTGCGGACGATAAGATGGTCCTAGACACGCCATCTCAGTTGTAGGACTTCAAAAAAAGCCCTTAGTAATCCGAAGCTCTAGCTTTTATCGATTTCGATACAAAAAGCTCCCAACAAAGGGTTCGGCAAACAACAAAGAAGGAAGTTCCGAAGCCAACTCACCTCTGAATCGTTCGAAAGTAATTAGTTTCGCGGTAATTGCGCAAACTTTGCTAAAGCGTGATCTTTCGTATCGAAATATAATATTACAATGTATCGTTAAGTTATGAGGTAGGGATATACCTATTAAAACAGAAATATAAAATTATATGATATCAATAAGTTTTCATATTTTTAGACTGTATCGACAAGAAAATTTTCTATTTTCGTATACTAGTGAAAATGTTGACAATAGAAAAGATCGATGCGTAAATTCGTTTTAGATTTTATCAAAATATTGTCATTTCATGATTAATCGACTCCTACACTTTTCCGATTTATAGAATAATGCGTCATTAAATGACATCAACTGAGAAAAATTAATTAATCGTTCGGACCATAGAAGGAAATGCAATTGAACGCGTACGTAGAAAAACAATAAATTCGTCGCAAAATAAAAGAAGTACGTCGTGAAAAAATGGATTAAAAAAATAAAACACGATCCTTTCAAAGAGCGACAAACCGAAGGCGGGCTAATTCAAAAGGCATTATTTTATGTGAATAACACGTTGATTTCTATAGCCGTCTTCGCTTTTATACGATTCTAGAAATGGCCGAGTGACGCACTCGTGTATAATATAATATTTTGTACGGCGTGACCGAAAATCGTGCAGAAATTTCGTACACGAAAAACGCAATACTAGAGTACGAAGAAATGTCGCGTTCCAGTTTCGATTGATTCAATTTTTTCACGGGAAGGCCTCTGAAAAATGACGTGTTTAAGCAGCTTCGTGACTTTTCAGTCATGGAAACTTTTGAGCAATTAAAATTTTCATGCATTTGAAATGTGAATCAATAGCGTCGTCGTGGACGGTTGTGTGTGAATTTTTTTAAGCGATTCCAAATTGGATATCATTGTAAGTTTTCCGCCATCGTTTGAATGAAATTTAATTTACATAAATGTCAAACGGATGGAAAAATATAATTCAGTGCGAAAAACAGGGCGAAGAAGTCTATTTATCAATATTATGCGCGTTCCACGAAATTGGAAATGAAAATCTGAGATGATTTATAGCGGCGGAACAGATCACTCAATTTTTCGCTGCGTGACTATAATATTTTTCCCTCGATTGACGGAAACTGAAAAGAAAAATTCAATTACTGAGTACACGGTCATGCGTACAGAAAACTTCTGAACATTACGTGAAACAAGTGAACTGTACTATTCTAAGCATACCTATGTATACATACACCATCAATGATTTATTACTGCTGTTAAAATATGCTTAATTAGAAACGTAATGCGATTAATTCTATTATATGTAGATGGTAAACGACGCAGTTATATTTCACTTATTAAACGATGTGGTTTTTTGATTAATATTTTCACAAACACAATAGATAATAAGCAGAATAATCTGTACAATGAAATTCAATAGATTATGTAAATAAAAGCACTGTATATTATACATGTGTAGCCAAGCATGCTTCTCTAAATTGGATTATGGTACACTTGGAAATTTCCACGTGAGCTTATCGCAGAAGGTGAAGGTGTTTTCAACACAACACAGCATATTTGAAACAAATACACGTCGAAGCGTTTATTTTGGGTGAAAGGAAAATTAATTTTCAAAGTGCCAGATCCATATCGAAAATGTATAAAATGAGTGATTTAAATAAAAACGTCAACAGGTAACGAACGAACATCGATGATTTCAAGTTTTTTCAGAGCAGTTAAGTCAATGATACTTTCAACGTAAAAGAAAGGCCCTCGGACGTTAAGAGTTTTCACAAAACCAATCACCAGGTCAAGTGGTTATCTTCGATGAGAGAACTCTCGTTCTAAGTATAAAGGAACCTTTGACCTCTTTTTTCCTATCATAACACGAAGGTGAGAATTTTTTTTCTCCTTTTTCGTTCGGATCTTGCCGGTTCCAGGAAAATAATTTTCTATCGGAGAAAAAGTGTTGCGTGTTTGTATTTTTTGCACTACGTGAGAATTGGCAATTTGATTTGTTTCTAGTGAAAATACAAATATAAATTGGCTAGCATTCAATACCAGAAGTAATAAGTTTAATTTTCCGCAATTCGAATTGTATGTATGTGTTCCGATATGTTTGTCACAGTTAATTATTGGAAGGTTCCCGACGGAGTCATTACATCGGATAATTTTCAGGGATTATTGATGCTAAATATGGGCAAGCTTCTGTAGAGACGTATAATATTCTATTCTTTGGAATTCCATGAATTTTAATCCTATAAAATTTATGTAAATCTATATTACCTCGTAATATTATGTAGTATTTGCATCCCAATAAATTCAATGCAAACAATGACGCTATAAAAGCTTTATGTTTGATTTAATTCAAAGCTTATTATTCCACAGTAGCCGCTCGAATCACATAAAACGAAAATCAAAATTTTACGATTTTATTATGATTTTAAGAGGGGATTACTATTTTTTGACTAAGTCGATGTTATGTTGCTACCAATTGTATGCGATCGACGCAAACATTTCTCAAACGTCAGTGAATTGCGTAAAAGCCTTCAATTATCGATAAGTTTCAAGTGGATCGGAAAATAAAAATTTCAATTTGCACGAAAATCGTTATAATCGTGAAATAAATCGATTTACAATCAATATCCAAATAATGATAGCAGTCAATATTTTATAGAAAATTTCGGTGTACTTTAATAGAGCCCACTCATTTAAAACCCATTAATTTTTTCCGAATATTAAACACTCATCGGAAATACAATAATAGCATTCCGGTTAATTTACTGAGACATGATGAGTTGAACGATATTCAAAATACAAAGTGGCATTAAATGAAATACGAGCAAACTTTTTTTCACTAACCGAATATGACAAAGACGAATCGCTATTTTTCTCAAATGGAACACGCTTGCCGCACCTATCACTATTGGAAACGTCAAAACGGACCGGAAAAATAATCTTGTTACCGAAGAACGAAACAAATCACGTTTTCGCTCCTTTTCCAGGGCATTCCTTGTCCATCTGCACTGTTTTTGTTTTTGTCTTTCTGGAACAGTTTCGTAGCAACTAGAATAACGCGATACGTATGTAATATTAAAGAGGCATCTGAAGCGAGAATCCCACTTATCCCGTGCGAAAATCGTAATGCTGGAAGGATACGTCTTCAAATAAAAAGTGGAGGAGCAAAGAGAAGCTGGAGACGCCTCGACCCAGAAAATTCTTTGTCTTTTGTCGGGGTTTCTTCGGTAATCTTCATCATTGCCCGTTTTTATATTCGCATCTTTCATGAGCGAACATGAATTGTGCACGTAGCTGCGTAGAGGCCGTTCCGAATTATTAATGGCACCCCTCCTTATATATATTTCTCCGCCGACGAGTTTCAAATATATATAAAATATATATCATGGCGGGGAAAAAACGTAATTTTCAAATTGAATGTAATTCTCGGAAGAGGTCCGCCGACTTCGTGAGACAGTCTTGAAAATGGAATCGGATATTTTTGGTGGGCATTTAAAACTTGTTGAAACTCTTTGCGTGATTGATCGATCAATCATTGTATAATTTAATTTTCGGAATATCAAATATGAGATTCATTACCTCAGTAATGGTTATACCTATTTCAATTCGTTAATAATTATAAATCGATTATTATTCATTCGCTGGACTTTGGTACAAAAGTCAGTGTTTACATAATACATTAAATCGATACAACTTTCTTCGGCAAATATTATAAATTAATCAAGCTAAGAAAATCATTTTAAAATTATGATAAGATATTTATTATTTTGTTATCTTTTAGAAATTTTTAGAATCATTTTCGGATAAAATCTCAGATAAAATAATAATGAAATGCTTAAAATGTGTAGATTCGTTAAGCGACTTCGAAACTTTTGACATCTCTTACGTCAAATCGATAATTCACGATCGGGCTGCACCGGTTTTTTCAGGAATTCGACATAGCTCGGCGCGAAGTAAACAAATAGTTTTTTTTTAGTTTTTTTATTAACTACTGAAATATTTATGAAATAGCTTGTTTATCCGATTTTTTCTATGGTCTAAGTATGTTAAGTCATTTAAAAATTCGATGAATTTTCTATTGCGTATCAAAACAACATGGTGTGATTCAGCCGGAGAGAAAAAAGTCTCTTTGACAAAATCCGAACACTATTATTTTTATTTTTATTATTGGCAATAAATTTGTATTAGTAAAATTCCATATCTAAATATGAAAACAAAATTTCAATTCTTAGTACGTTATATAAAAACGCTGCACGGAAGCTAAAAAACAGCAATAATTTTCGGAATATTTTCTATTACTGAAATGGAAATACATAATTTATAGCCATCGAATCTTTTTAGTAGAAAATAAACGCTTACATATATTAAATATCCGACCAAATTCGTTACGCTTGAAATAATTCAACTCGGCATCAACATTTAATTATAATTCCGTCGAAATGATATTGATAATAATTAGTCTTACAAATTTAACGAAAAAAAAGTTCCAATATTTTCTTTAATTAATTTGACCAATAAAATGGCCCATAATTTGTGGAACATCCAAAAATAATTGCATAAATTAAAAAAAGTCAGAAGCACGGCAAACACCGATTAAAACAAACGCTTCTCCGACGTTCAAGAAAAAGACAAACGAGAAGAATTCCAAACTCCACGCTAACTTTTCTAATTGAGGTCGCCTAAGATAAACGGAACGTTCACCGTTCGCCCAAGATGTAATAAAAAAATCGGTTTTTGAATCCTCTTACAAAAAAAATCAAAACAAATCTAACTGACCCGGAGGACGTCCATGCGAATTCCTCGACCCTTTTCCACCAGTCGACGACTCCGGATAAGCCCTACATTAGCTGCAGGCCTGTGGAATTAAATTCCACTTTTTTTTTAACTTCAAACTCTGATTCTGATTTCGATAGATCAAAATTTCTTTTCCTCTAATTTTGACTTTGCAGTCATACGATAATTGAACAGTCAACATTTTTTTTTTATATTCTAGCTTTGGTATTTTTTATTTATTCATCTCTATTTTTACTATCTTATAATTTTGGCATAGATTTGTTGAAATACTACCGATTTTTACTCTGTCTGTTATTAATTATGACTGACCTGATCATAATGAACAATAACACAATTTTTAACTAATGTAATTACGATGTTTATGTTTATTTACAATAAATTATCTGTCATAATATATGAATAATGAGTGGAAAATAAGATATTATAGTGAAATAAATGCTGGTAAATTAAGTCTCTAAAATAAAACAGAGAAGACTTGTCAGTGAATAAATTATATAAAAGTTGCTTAATTTTGATAGAAATAAAAGAGAATTGTGATGATTTTTATCTAGAAAGGAATGGTAAACAACTACATATGATGATAGTGATAAATCTTATATTGATGCACCGCATTTTTTCCTAACAACAAAAAATTATTGACAGTTTTATCTAATCACTTTTAACCTCGTCGACAAGGTTGAGATAGGTTATCGGGTCAAATTGAAAAGTACGTTTAACGAGAATTCATCGATAAAATTTTCAAAAATAACTAGAAATTTCAGTCAGAACTGATAAAAATCTCATCGACCCTACAACCTTCCCTATCACACAAAAACAACCAAAAATACAAAAAAAAAAAAAATCAAAACCCAATCACTAAAATCTTACCCTACAACCTGCGTCCCAAAAACGAAAAAAAAAATGAGAACGAGAGGGTTTCCCCACAAGCGACAAAAGCCAGAGCTGACGTTGTGACTCATCCATCCGGTTGTTCGCGCGTCATCAGATGGCCAACGATAAATAAATACGGCCGCAGCTCGGCCAACAGTTCAGTACGGTCCGTCTGTCGGCTGTGACAAGGAAGTCCTCTGGTCTGTCTTGTGCCAAAGTCTGTCGAGACGTATTTGTTGCCACTGAAAATGGTCCTGTTGAAGGTTTACGTGACGGTGATGGCGGTGTTGTTGTTGGTCGCGATTGGAGCAGACGCTTCGGTTGCTATAGAGCCGAACGCTAGATCAGAATGTAATTATTATTTTTATTTATACATGGTGTTGGGATTGTTGAAGTAGATCAGTGATGGGTCGATTTTTATTTGGACTGTTTGTCGATAGATAGTTTTTTTAATATATAAATGATTCGTTCGTTGGGTGTTTTGGATTCTTATCAATTTTATTACATACATCAAATTTCAAATCTAAATTTAGATGTAAACATTCCAATATATTCGTATTTTTTTATAGTTATGATGACAGTTCAATAAATTATCATCGATATACTTGTAATATATTACAATTTTATATTATAATTTTAAAGGTATCATAATTTTCATTGCTTGACAAGTAAATTGTAAACGATTTGAATTTAATATTCAATTGTAATAATTTTATTTGTCATATTACATGACAATGAACTTTCATGTATATATTTTGAAATAATATAACGATTCGCTTTCGGACTGTTTTGTAATAATATGATTCAGAAATGAAAAACACGAGTCTTACCAATATTCGCTTTCAGTTTAATTTATTTCGTAACACTGGAAAGTTGGATCTGAAACTCTATCCGAACATAAATCTTGAGACTTCAAAACATGCCGAATGCTAAATTCTTTACTTTATTCAAAATCTTCGACGAAGGAAAATTTTAAATAGATCAAAGAACGTCAGAGAAAAGTTTCAGAGTGGTAATATGAATTTTGTTTTTTTAAAGAAAAAGAAAGTAAAATAAACTTCGCGATAATCGTTTACGCAAACTCGTCTAGATATATTTATTAAAAACTTATCACACACTAGAAAAATACAGTAAAAACTCTCAAAAAACATTTATGCAATACTCAATTATTCAACACAATATTTTCAATTCAAATTCTTGCGTAAAAACCCAAAGAAATTCCATTACAGTAAAAACAAACGCCTTCACGGTGACACAGACGAGAAAAAAAAACACATTGTTCATTACAAATCAATGACACACGTAACCGCATATCACCGATGGCATTTAATCGTGCGAAAACAACATCCTAAACAAAAAAAAAGGATACCAGTTTTCAGAGGACCTTTCGGGTCGACGGGTTGCCGATCGCTTGACGTAAACAGTGCTCCGCTTACCCTTTTCGCGCAGCCATTACCATATCCTGTTTCTGATTTGAAAACTGAACGAACGCACAACATAAAAAAAACATGTAAATAAAACGTATAAATGAATGAAAATAAAATCGAAATTCTCGAACGGCGCCGAAATTCTCGCGCCGGATCCGCGTCGCGTCGCTTTTAATACGCACGCGCTAATTCCGCGCGAAAACAAAAGCGCGTACATAAATTTGAATTTATATACATGAAATTTTCGAAACTATACAAATATCAATTGTAAACAATCTAATAAGGACATTTTCTTAAATTTTATAAGGAAAATGAACGCGTATGATAAGGAAAAGTGTAACGGAATTGTATTTATAGATTGCACATGTAAACGATGGAATAAAGAGAGACGCCCTCATGCTGGTGGTACATATCGAAAATGTATTCTGGCGAAAATGGAACGATAAAGGATCAGTGGAATGATGGTCCGTTTTAACGTACGCGAAGGTCGCCATACTGTATAGGGTGATCGATAAGTAATGCGCCACGTCGGCCAAATGTCAAACGGTTAAATAGTGGACGCACGCGAAGCTCGACCCCGTCAAAGCCTTATCGTTCATTTTTTTTTATCAATTTATACGAATTTTTGTGTCGAAAATGGGGAAGGTTTTTTTTGATAATTCTTATTCGTTGCCAATTGAATTTTGTAAATATTGAACGATTTATCATTACTAATTAAAAATTTGATATGAATGAAATACATTAACTTGTTTATTAGTGATTACTTTTTATAATTATTATTATTAACCTTTAACCGCATGCTCCGTTATTCATATGATATCATCGTCCTTACGTCTCATAAATTTTATTATGCTAACTCGATAAAACGATAATTAAGGTCAATGCTACAAGATTTATATACAAAAGTACGTTTCATACGATAATTTAATGTTGAAATACGCCTCCGCTTTCATTTTATTCAAAATATGGAGTCAATTTATTAATCGATACACAAAAAAAGTTATTAGGTCACCGTTCAAGATTTTGGCACACATGTGCTAAACAATACACACTTAAGATGAAACCGGATGAGCAAACCGACACTTAATAGTTCTAATCTGTAATATTTGATAGATCGAAGGTTTGCGGATCAACGATCCGCCTCCGAGGCTTCATCGATTTATGATGCACGTCTAATGCTCGAACAGGATCTCCTCTAACACATTCCATCCGTGTTTTTCATTTTCCTCAAAGCCGTAAAAACCTCGGACGTCACCACGAGCATTCCGCACAATAACAACGCGCCTCCTTATCTCACATAATTCACAGAGCCGAAACACGGTCTGTAGAAGAATGACGTTTTTGTGCGCATCGCTAGTCACGAAAATGGCACAAGTCACTTAAGTTCGAAAAAATCGTCTTTTCGAATAATTTTTGCGACGAAGTGGTTTTTAAAAATCATCTTTGTAGCTTAAATCGCTTCGAAACTCAAAGCGGAATATGTGACAATATTCTGCCTTGCAACACTCCGTCTCGTTTCTATGCGAACGTGTGGCAAATATTTCGTCTCGCACGTATGCAAATTCGGCGATAAAACGTCGATAATTTACAACTTAATTTAATTTAAATTTTCGAGCAGTAGCATGGAATGCCGACTTTTTCGACATAAAATTTTTTTTTATCACTTTGCGCATCTTCCACACAACCTTGGATGCGTGGCTTAAGGTAAGGCGAGGTGTTTCGGCCCAAGGTTCAAGTCTCAAAACTGACCTTCCACCAAACTGGTTTCATCGATCATAACGATGACATTTCTTGCTGAAAACTAGCTATTTAACTTAAGCTTTTTTTCTATTGTTTCAGTGTTCCCCCAAATGTGCAAGCCATCCGGATACAATTTTCATATGAAGCTGAACAAGTATTACCAAGTGCCTAATACTTGCGGTAGAATGAGCTGTGATAAATCATACACGATTCACTATCATTTGTAAGTAGAATTTTTGTGATTTAAATATATTTTTGATTTTGAATTTTAGTTAAAATTTACTTTTTTCAACAGTTGCGGTTCAGTATCTGCAGATGGTAATTACAAACGAGTAGAAAATCGTAAACTTCCATACCCTGGATGTTGTCCACATTATGTTCCCATTGAACAGTGAATCGTTCGATAGAACAAAATCGACAAAACACATGATCTTCAAAACTCTGCATACCAAATATTTTACTAAACATTATTTATTTAAATAATTTATACAATAACTTTTAAGTTATATGAATGTGAAAAATTATTTATTAAAAACGAGTGAATGTGCGACGAACTCTATTTATCACTATTTTTACGATTCGGACACGTCCACGCGGAAAAAGCCCTACATAATTCCGCCAGTTTCCAACTTAATATAACTTTGCGCCATTCGTACACGCGCACACGATCCATCTGGGAGCTGAAAATTTCGCACACATTTCCCTTCTGCGATCCGATGGCAAGCAAACTGCCATAATTTTTACACATTTCACGAGATCCTAGAACGTGGATGTCGACCGGAAACATATTATCTCGAAGCGGGTAACGAGCGGTAATGCGCGTGCTCCGTCAGCGCTTTCAAATAATGCAAGAGGTTCTCGGTACGGTCGTCGTTTCGTACCAAATTAGTCCCTTTTAGTCCTAAGCTCGAAATTAGGACCGAGGACATGCTAATAAAGGTGCCGCATCCGAGATTCAAAAGAGGGGTTGGAAAATCGACTGTTTGAGTTGCGTATGTGTGTATGTGTCAATAATTGCCTGAAAATCCTACTAAATTTAATTTTTTTTATATGTAGTGTATTTAAAATATGTGCGATGTGAAATTTTCTACGAAATAGTAGACTAACTTGTAATGTTTTCTAATAAAAGTTTTAATTAAAAAATATCTTCACGATTTGCCGGATTCTAAATTAGCATTTCTCAATTAATTTTGTTTACTGAAAAATTCGATTCGCATCAAAAGAATTCGAAGCGATTTCAAGTTTATACAAAATTGTAAGATAATTAAGTTTGTAAATTTCTTTAATGAAATATGAATAATTTCTTGTTGAATATTACATAAATTATTTACTCACTGTGGTTGTAAATATACAAAAGCTAAATATGAATTTTGACATTGAAAAGTGTATAATTAATTACTAGAAATTCAAGATTCTTTGTACATATTATTCTATTTAAATAATAAAAAATATGCGAATAATTCAAAATTATGTATTTTTTTATATTTTCAGTGTTCTTCATTATCATTTGAACAATACACAAAAAATTAAATGAAACCACACTCAAAATCACAAACAGATTTCAAAACATCGATTGCACCCAAAACGACAGCACATCACATTAAAGCGTTTTGTAACAAGCCAATAAAGAATCAATAAATCAAACAACTGTCAATCTTGAACGAAAAAACACACACTTAAAAACCTATTATATCACCTCATTAAACTTCCTCCAGCGCACGATACAAATCAACGCTAATTACACGCACGACACTAATTTATGTCCAAAAAAAGGCGGACTCCGCACAATGGCGAAAATGAATATTTGATGCGACACCGCATACACCATCTTCGCGTTCAAAAATAAAAACACGCACGAAATTTATGGCGTATGCTTAATGAACGAATATATCATTCTAAAAGTCACGCGTCATTATGATTAACTATTGTGTTGACCCCTTGAGCAGCGGGCGAAAATTTTTATGGAAATGAATCGTTTATGCATCAATTGATGACTTTATAAATATTTAATACGCGGACGAATCACTGACCCAAAATAGCCCCGCGAACTACCGTTTGCGTCACTGAATTCCATTCCGAGAGAATGGACAGTCAATTATTTCGCCCGATTAGCATACCGACATGCGATTTTCTTCGGAGGGGAATTAAATGGCTGCATCCAGTTGTTGTTCTTTTGGCCCGCTTGGTGCAAAGTTAGCGCCCGCCGATCCGACGGGTATCCGTTCCGAGACGCAATTAAGCGGATTATTCGATTGGGAGCCGGTCCCGGGAAATCCCGGAGAATTGTACGATATCCGAGGACGTATGGAGCTTCGGAGGCGGTGTCAAAGGAAACTTTATTTCCGCCGTTGTGACGTGTCGGTGAAAATGGGCGGTTTCGCTGAATGTGTTGCGAATTCGTGCTTTTGCGTTGGAATGTTCAATTGTTGCGGAAAAATGCTATGGCTGTGGGTGCGTTTACATTTCTGCTGGTGCGCTTCGCCCATTAAGAAAATTAAAATTAAAACGTCTTACTGGGGAGTTTGCTAAAAACGTATAATATAATTGTTTCCGTAAATTTGCGTTAATTTACCTCGCCAGGTGTCTTATTTGTGCTGGTGTATTACGAATGAACATAACGAGCGCAATAATGCTCTTAGTATCATTTCGAATTAAAAACAAATGTATTAAACATTAGGATCAAAACGTGTAACCGCAAATAATCTTAATGGTGCAAGTCTGTGTATGCCCATCTCGAACGATTATATTCGAAAGCAATCAATTACAATCATTCAATTATCTTAAAATAGATCACACATTTGATTTTTACATACCTTTCAAATTATTCAAGAAATTATAATTTATAATGAAAAAATGGGTTATTTTAAAATTTTAAACCTCATAATTTGTATTTTATCATTTGGAAATATAATTAACTCATCGACGTTACTGCAACCTAAATCTTGAGATATCTCGTGCACCAGATTTTTCTATTTAATGGCTCATATCTCCGTCATATATTATTTTATTCGTTATTACTTTTAATTATTCATAAAACTACTATATACTATGTATAAAATAAAAATTATTTTATATACTTCAAAGCTGCGACAAAAAAAAAGAGTTTGTTTTCATACTATTTTTCCGATCAGGAAGGTGATGGTGAATATTTTTTATCACTTCAATTGTTAAATTATATTTAAAATGACATTAATTCACATTTTACTACATATTTTTCATAACTACCCTCCAATAAAATAGAAACCAAAAGCAATAATTTTTATAACAGCAGCTCGATATTTGGGTAGCATTTATTAAGATTTCTAAAAAAACCGTACGTGACGAATTTTTCATTATTTTCCGTTAATTTCGTAAATTTGTAAGAAATCATTATTCAATTTCAGACACCTTTACCTGTATACAATGAACCCCCCTCCTATAACGTTCCTTCCCTATATCGTTCAAATGCATTCAAATTCAAATTTTTTTTAAATGCATTTGAAACAAGCAGTTAACACGTAAAAATTTCAAAAATAAAATTAAAATTGAAAAACCTTAACCCCTTATAGCGTGGAATATATCTTCATGTTATAAGGCAGTGATGGCGAACGAGTAGCTCGCGGGTCGCTGTGTGACCCGCGTGTAAAATTGTTGAATGCACTTGAATTTTTAGATATGATTGTAAAAAACTTTCATCTAATATTCTTAGTTTTTTTATGAAGCTAAGGGTAAAACACAATTTTCATGTCTGGGGGGGGGGGGGGGGGGGGGGGGGGGGGGGGGGGGGGGGGGGGGGGGGGGGGGGGGGGGGGGGGGGGGGGG
>JAOXNN020000057.1:2403763-2419794 GCA_028571205.2 Hydropsyche betteni | reverse complement strand
TTATATTATAGACGTTAACTGTATACGCATATAAAGACCATATTCGCGAAAAAGTCGCGAGCGTCATCGACACACACTGGCACACAGAAATCCGCTATTATATATAGGGGATATTATTATTTTTTTTCACTTTTAGACATTTGTTAACAGTTTTATTGATTGATTATTTAATTTTTTTTTATATACTTACGTAATTCACAGCCGATATTATTAACATCGGGCTTATATACTTAAAGACGATATTATCCTGCAAAATATATTATACAGATTACATATTATATATTAACGAAGATGATTTATCAAGTTCTTTTAATCTCTTGTGTAAAATTTAAATAAACTTTCCTAAATATTAATACGATTCATCTATCAATAAAAAAAAATTCATTGTATTATATATCATCATATAAATAACTTTATTAAAGAAAATTATATCCATTTAAAACAAATGAAGCGTGACCTAATTATAATGTCGAGATGAACATTAATAAATAAAAGCCGTTCGCATTCAAAACAAATTAATTTGATGAATTAAAAGAAATTCCTTCAAATTGTTTCAGTCTACTATCTCTTCATTAAAGCTCAATAATAAAATGATCCAAAAATAAACACATTTACGATATTTATGATGAATATTAATTAGAAAAATCAAACTTCATTAGCGAAAAATATTTCTATTCAATGGATTTAATTATTTTTTTTATTAAATCAAGTCATTGAATGAAAGAGACAGAGTGACATGTTTAATTCGGAAGCACACGGAATCGACATAAATTGCTCAATTCAGTTAAATTATATCGAAACGTTTCCAAAATTCGCCAAATTTCCCAAGAGCATCGTATACCGTTTGATCAATACATCCTGAGATATGGAAAAAAAATAACACAAATTCCCCAATTTTGCACCGCAACGAGCCATTTCATAATCGGGAACGATAGGTTCTCTACGTTCTTTTATAACTCGCAATATTGTAATTTTCAGCAAAGAGAAAACACTTTATAAATGTTGCAAGGAATCAAAACTCTCTAAATTAAATCTCTCGGTTTAATTAATAAAAACAAGTCGAATTTTCATTAATATTAAAATTAAAATTAGTGATTAGGTTGTACTTTATTTAATAAAATATTATATTTAAAGTATGTAAAATTTTGATGAACTATTGTACAATTAATCTCCTCTGTTTTTGAGGAGATTAAATATGTATATATTTTTTTTAAATATATTTAAGCCCTTCAACATTTTAGCAAGATTTACATGAAATTGAAATGAATCATTACATGTTTGATGACTTATAAATTTAGAAAGAATGTTTGTCGTAAAAAAAAGTAATAAAATCACAGCTGCAAAATAAAAATCATAAAATTTTATTGTTTACACAATCGCGTTTCTAAAGGAATTAAAAAAACCTACGCCTACCCTAAAAAAATACCTACGCCTAAAAACGCCTCCCTAATACGCTTTTTACTAAATCTTTAAATGGAAAGACTGAAATACAACCTCAAAAAAAAACACAATTCAGATTTCTGTTCGGTACAAACAACGGATTAATTTTTAAGTAGAAAAAGCTCAATCTGGAATATCAACAAACCGAAATTTAGCTTTTCTACCCTAAAGAGCCAACAATAACAAACCGAACCCTCCATCATCAGCGCAGATTGCTAACATCAAACCCACACGAAAGAGCCACAACGAAAACAATCAAACCCTCCATCAATAGTTCCTGATTGCGAGTTTCGGAACTACCCTCCTCGCCGACAAGACAAGACGAAACGAACCGAAGATGGACGACGAGCATAACAAGTAAAGTGTGAGGGGGGCCATGATTAATGCCCGGCCGGCCGTTTTCACACAAACAGCCGGCTGAAAAGCTGAAAAATCGATACGGCAAATTCGTAATTGCTTTTTGAAAGCTCGCCCGGCGATAATATCGAGCCGCGAGAACGCATGAATAAAACAGGCGCGAACCGAATCGATACAATAACAAACGTAAACAGCAGAACTCCGCTTTTCGTCGATGGAACTCCGCTTTTCGTCGATGGCACTCCGGGGGCAGTGGTTCGGAAAAGTGTTCGAAATAAACGTAGCAGAGTGGTGGAAAAGCGGAAAGTGTGTCGTGTGTGGAATTAAGTGTCGCGTTTATTGATTTGTATTTTAAGTATTTTTTAGTGAGCTTTGAGTATGTTGAGTTGTGATATAACGAGAAAGTTTTCCAGTTTTTTTTTGTGATGTAGTAATAGCTGCCAATTTTTCCTTTGTCTATTGTACGTAATAATATGGAAATTTATTATTTATCGAATCGTCATTGTTATTATTATATATGTAATCTATATTAGTGTTTTTCGAAGATTGACTTTTGGAGGGCAAAATGAAAAATTATTTAAGGATATGACGTTCAATTTGGCTACCGTACATAAAATATTGTTTATTTTTTCAACTAAGGGGAGACACTAATTTCGTATTCAAAAGGGGGTCATAACTTAAAAAGGGTTGAAGCTCTATAATCTAATGAGACCTTTATAGTATATTTGGAAATTTTAGTATTTTCCAGAAAATTTGACTCTGAAGAAATCACTATTCAGTTAATAGACTAAGGTCGATGATAAATGATTGCATTCATATATTAGTCACGCCACACGTTGCTTAACTTGAACGGTAACTAATACAATCGAAAATACTAAGCTTTTAACATTTCTAAATATATATACTTGGGCAACCTAAGTATTCACACTTTTTAAGCCTAAGTTAGGCTTAAAAATAAGTAAACAATAAAATAAATAGTTCAATTTATATAAAAGCTTTTTAAACAGAACAAAATCAACAAAATGATATTACACGTGAATAAAAAACGAGCATCGGAAAAAAGCGAGCTTAAAGGAGCATTATCCGCTCACTTATTCACTTACACATAATAGCATTCATATTTATAAACCGACAAACTTATTAAAAGTTCAAACATTATATTATTATTTAAATTTTCGCCGAAAGATCACGCTCGCGACGAGCCGCCATAATCAAGTTGAAAACACAAGACAAACTCCCACACGCAAACGCAACTTTCCCATAATTCGCGGAATGCGACAATTTCAAATTGGATTCCCGATGAAATTAATCCGCCGTTGTGTATTTTCGGGATCATCCGGGACCCGAGGGCCGATCCCGCAGGTCTACTGTGGCCATTTTTTCCTGCACGCGTTCTAAATTTGCTTAGTATTCGCGCTAGGTACGAAGCCAAATTAATAATCCCGCGGGAAAGTGCGTGGATTGCGTACAAAGTTTCCGCGTAATGAATATTAATGTATTGTTTTCGGAATTTCCGTGTGTGCCCTTATAAGTCGGTTACGGATTTTAATATTGCGACGGCGGGTCGTGTGTATTACAAGCATAGTACATGGTACGTGGCTTTGTTTTTATTCATGGTATAATAAAATGGTTGGGTTTTATTGAGTATATTTAGCTGAATGCCTACGGTAAATTTTCTAATTTTACTTCGCATATCATGTGAGTGTATGAATGTTGAGGTCTATATTTGACTTGGAAGCTTTAAATAAGCGAGGTTTTTTTCCGATTGGGTTCATGTAAATTAGATATATAAATACGAAGGAAAATCAATGTAAAAATGTATAAAAATTATTTTCATTATGATATTTTATATTAAAATTATTTCGAAGAAACCGAATGTAAATTGAAAAATCATAAAAGGAACATTTCTCTATAATAATCGTTTAAGATCGACACCAAAAGGTTACATGAATAATCCAATAATAAAATTATATTAAAATAACAATCTTGTCGTCGTATTCGATAGAAATATAATAGTTTTCTATGCAAACATGTGATAGAAACGATGACATTATTAGTCAAAAATTTTTATTGACGAACGCGCGTCAGTGGAAACGTTCAATTATCACATTCACTTTGTTTTATTTGAACAATTTGAATACGAATTGCATATAACACATTGTTGATATTAATATAATGTTTTTGTTGACTTATAAGAATCAATAGTGGAAACTTGGCGCCATCCGATACGTCGCCAATAGAATTAATAACTGAATTTAAAATTCATAGAACTAAAATGGACGAAAATTCTCTTCGGTTTACGCCGTAATCGACGACGGAGAAACACGCTATTTTATTATGTGTGAAATACCGGTAAGAGACGTCTCTGTTTTAATTGAATAATTTCGTAGTTTTTAGTATTTGAAAAAAAAAACGTAACGTTTTTTAAGTCAAAAATGAAAAAATTACAGTCATCATGCGAGGAAAACAAACAAGTCACATTTCTTTTTTAATATTAAAAAATACTTCTTTATGAGCATGATTCAAGATTTTTTATTCAATCATGGTATAATCGACGCAACAATGAGTCAAATTGAAAAATAATTAACAACATTTAATATTATTTATTGTACTAATGATTGTAAACCGCTTCAAATGATTGACTACAGCTTACTTAGATTATTTGATTGATTCAATTGTATAAAATTTCTTAATAGCCTGCAATATAAATCAAATCATCAAATACATGTGTTCCGGGCCTGATGAGAGGGCCCGGGTCGTGCTTAATTGAATTTAAATAATTGTGAAGTAAAACCTCTTAAATCTTCTTATTCGCTCATTACATATAATATTATATGAATACGCATACTTTGTTTCGCTTATATGTATTCCGCAATCAGAACTAACGTAAAATTTATGAACTGAATGTAGAATTACTTTTTCCAAGTACAATCATAGTTGTTAGAGTTTTTTGTACTATTCCCGTGACAGTAGCACAGGCATAAAGATCATTTAGTTATATGGCCAGAATAAAAAATATTCTCAAATCAATGATAGCTCAAAATTGATGACAGATTTGGGTTAGTTTTGCGTAGAATTGGCTTAAAAATGCGATTTTGATGAAATAATACAAAATTTTGCAGCACAAAAAACATTTCATTTCAAATTTTATATTATAATATATATTTCAAATAAACAGATTAAATTTTAATGTAAAATGATTTGATTCATACACATTTTTTTTCCACCCAATTATACCTTTTTTATCTTACCTATTTATTATTAATTTTTAATTAAATTCATAACTTGGAGCATTTTAATTTTATTTTATTTCAACGTATTACTCAAATATATGAAATTAAAATTAAGTATAAGAGTACTACGCATACAATACATATGTCATAAAACCAACCAAGTTTTTTCAAATCAATAAATCCTATACATGGATATTCCAGCACTCCAAAAAATATTACAAGGCAAAAAATTATAAAAAAAATAAAACAACCCTCCAATCCTGACGACACAACACAACACAAAACCGAGCACATTTTCACCATCACCCACCACAATCGCGACCCCGCAACACGGCCCACTACACTTAACCGGTGCAATCCGTGCAACACGCATTCCATGGATCGCATGGCCGGCGGGGAAACCCCCTGGCTATAAATAGAGCCGACGGGCATAAATAATTTGGTGTGTAACCTGGATTCTAAAAATAGCCGGCGGGAGCGCCTAACTCGGTCACGGGGGCAATGACAGCCGCGCTGATCGATGCAACGCCCCCTCGCCCCAGCCGGGTCTGGCCGGTTTCGCCGGTTTTGTTCTCGTGGGTTTTTCCGGGAGGAGCACGTGCGTGAAGTGCGGCGGAGGAGCCGCGCGGGGGTGCGGGGGCGCGCGCCGCGACGAAAAATTGACGATTTTCCGCGTTGCCGCGTGTGAAAAGCGGGAGCGGTTTGCGGAAAATTGTCGAGTGCCCCTCGTGTGGATGTGCACTAGAAATAGATATTGGATGTGGAAAATGTTAATATTTTAGGTTGTAGAATTATTTTTATAGTAAATATTTATATTATAATAATCTTCTGTAAATCTATATAAATAAAAATTAATCGAGGCAGTTATTTTGTCTGCGATAATCTCCAAAACTGCTTGACTGATTTGTGGGTTTATTTTTTTCTTTTATTCGTTTTAACTAAGGGGTGGTTTGCGAAGAAAAAAATAGGGAAATTCCTAAAGAAAAGCTGAAAAATGACGAAAAATGAAAAATGACGGTACACTCCGCAAGCCGCCCGACAGTCGTGTTGTAAAGATTGCATACAATCAGGGGCGTTTTGTTTTCAATGTGTTTTTTAAATAAAAATAATTAATTTAACAACAATGCAACAATTTTAATGTATCAGTACACCGGTGTGTACAGAACGCGTATTCACAGCGGTAATCGGGAACCGAGAACGGTAATCGGGAACCGGGAACGGGAATCGGGAACCGGGAACGGGAATCGAGAACCGGGAACGGGAATCGGGAACCGGGAACGGGAATCTGGAACCGGGAACGGGAATCGAAAATCGGAAACCGGGAACGGGGATCAGGAGCTCGAGCACCGCCGGGAACTATCACTAGTCATTCATATTTTAATGTAAAAATATTAATTTAAAGTAACAATAGTACATCATGAACGTTACACATTCCGCAAAAAAAAAGTTAATCTCAAACAAACAAACAGAGGCAGAGCTCAAACGACCCCGAAATATGCCTCAAATCCAAAACAAACTCAACTTGTTGCATTATAAATCGAGCGTACGACATACGTACATACGAAACCGTTGTTATTTTTTTAACGCTCACGTATTTTATCCCCCGTTGAGAATCGGAAGAATTTAAAAAATGCGCATTCGGCGTATCGATCACGTCGATTTCGGACAAAGCCCGAACGTTCCACAATGAATAAACAAACGGAACGCATTGCAGGATACACGGACGGATGTCTACCTCACGGAACGAACACATTTGCGAGTCCTTCAAGTCGGTGTGCCGCGGTCAACGCAAATTGGACTGCAATGGCGGCCGCTGCCCAATCCGGCCGAACCCGGGATAAAATATGCAGCCGAAGCCGCGATTCGCCGACCGATATAATTTCCCATGTTCCCGCTTTCGGATCCCTTTCTTTCGATGCATATTGCATTCGAACGGGCTGTAGGGGATTCCCCGGGGGGGTTGGGGCTCGTGCGAAAATCGCCCCCCGCCTCTCTGAGGGGGGGTTGAAAAATTCGGACATTTGAGTTTCGGTGCGGTTGAAACGGTTCCGCTTTGTCGGCGGTCATAAACTTTAAGGCTCGTTTGAAATGTGGGAGTTTTGCACGGTTCGAAAATTTGCTGTGGTTTTAGATGATTTCGATCGGAAAAGTATTGATTTTTTTTTCTTAGAATTGAATAGATCTGAAAATTTCGATTTCGGTATAATACTAAAGGGCATGTCATTAGAAAATTGATTGATTTTCTTATTGTTATAATTAAAGGGGCATTTTCTTCATGAGTTAAATACTAAAATCATCAAATCAACATCAATTGAAACCAGTATTTTAGTTATATATTAACAATTTTCTTCATATAAATACATTTATATTTTGAATATCGTACATCAACGCAATATTGAAATCTATATTACGACCGCAAATATCTGAGGGTACTTTCGTACTTTGAGACACAAATTCTCGTATTGTGCGCGAATTGCAACCCATACGAGTCGAATTCGAAATCGATTCCCTTTATGGCAGAGCGTTGTGTAAGCTAACGGCAGGGTTTCGCGGTTAATTCTAGCAAGATTAGTATTGGTTATTACCCTAATAAACCGAATTCCGAGCGATTCGAGAAAGAACGTCTCTTGTTGAACGGCTTCTGAGGGTTTTCCGTTCGGTAGTTTTGCCAGGCGTGCTGACAAATGGGGTCGAACTACAAAGCGGAAAGGTTTTTCCGGCGCCATTACGACACGAGGAATGCTCTCGAAATTCTCAAAAAGTGCACCGCGGTATGCTTTGATGCAGCGGGAATCTATCTCGAAATCCACTTGGAGAATTTGATAAAAGAGACGCGGAAGTGGTTGAGCGTGTAGGCGATCGACTTTTCCAAGTATTTTCCGTTTCCGCTGAGGTAGCGTCAAGATGCAGATGATTGGGAAATTTTCCGGCGAAAATGTGTTCCCGGCTGTCGTGTGTTTCGTATAAAGCTGTTTTGTATGACAAAGGTGGATAAAACATTCGGGTATTTCCTTTCGTCGTATTTGAATTTCAAATCGCTATAGTAACGAATTTGAGAGTCAAGCGGCGACTTGAATTCGCAAGACTGAACTTTATCGGCAAAAAGAAAACGAATTATGCGTTCTCAGATAAAGCGTTTCATATTTTAGAGAAATAAACGCGAAAAACTCATTAATTTGAATTCGTATTTACGTAAGCAGTCGTGAAAAAATTCGATATTGATCGAACATCGGTGTATTTTCTTAGAAAACATTTCGACGTGAAATTATATTGGAATGCTAAATAAAATTATCATTTTAGATCAATGCACGTAAATAAGGAAAATAAAAAATAAATGATTTTGATTCTTAGAACGGTTCCATTATATATGTACGTGCTCAGAAATTTAATTTGTAAATCTGATAAATAATGTGAGTCATTGAATTTTTTATAATACTGAGAATTGATCGATTTAAATTTTAACATTAAATACCTTTAGAAATATGAATGACAATAAAAAAATATATTATAAAATTCAGTTTGAAATAAATACAATGCATTTTACTATGGTTTCATAATGTATTAAATTCATGGACATTATTTGCAGCCAAACTAATTTAATACAAACCTAGAAGTTTGCAGTTTCATGTTTTATGCAAATCCCAAAGCCTAACGTGAATTATCTGCGTTCAACTTCATCTTGCTAAACCTAAACAAATGTATCTAAACAGAGCAAGTAAACTAAATCCACTGTTTCACGAAACATTAATACGATAAAAATTTCAAACACGATTTTCTATAAAGTTTACAATACTATAATTTTAAAAATAGATTCGGCACAATAGACAAAAACAACATCAACATTAGAACTCTTACATATAGTATGACAGTAACACGGGCGATAAATAACAAACATTTCATCAAAACATAAAGATCAAAAACTGGGTCACATTTACCAGAAACGAACTACCAAAATTAGAGCGGATACTGGCTTTTATCCGCGGACTAAGGGTCCGAGAAACTTCTCATTTGAAAGTGGGCGGTTTTCCCGCCCGCCAGCCACTGTGCCGCTTTTCCGAGCGCTTTTCCGGCCAGCTTGAGTGCCGTGAATGGCCAACCTTTGGGACGCGTGCCCACATCCATTTATGCGCCGAATATAATGAAATGGCGCGAAAAGATGGATCGGAAATGAAGTCGGTTTTCCAGTCTGAGTTGGATGGGCATAGTGTGTCCGCATGAACGAAATCATCTCATATTTATTATGTTGTACGTATAATATTTGCCTTGTGCAACTATTCCGAATGATAACGAGAGGCGAAGGCAAATCGATGGCACGCGTGCGCACATACGGACACCCCTGCTTTCGTTGTCGATACTTGCTGTTTGCAGCCCGCCACTATGAGGGTATAGTGATTTTGAGAAGCTAGTTTTTCGTTTGTGTTTTTGGAAATTTAAATCTGGAAGAGTTGTTGTTGAATAATATTTGATTCGTGTGAATTAAAAGTTAATTGTTTTGTAGCGGAGAAAATTGCAATTAAATTTTATTTTATAATTTACAGGTAAAGAGTAAAGTTTTAGAGGTAATTAAATTGGATGTCAGTTTTCTAGAAATATATTCACTAAGTGGTTTATAAAAATTAATAATTACTTTGAGAAAATAAATGACAGAGAATATAAATAGTAAAGAAAAAATATATTTTCAAGTGTGACCTCTATCGATTAAGTGCTCATATTAAATAATAATTTAAACTTGTTTTTTAAAAATTTCATTAGATGACATCATGAACAGAATCAAAAAGTTAATCATTACAATAATTATGAATTATATAATACACCAAAATCATGACTGCAGCAATATTTTACGTTGCTTTTAATTTTATTTACAAAAAAATCTTAAAATACGACTTATAAAACTATATTTCTTTAACCGCTGATTCATTGGATTACTTATGAAATATTACATCGAAGTCAACGATTAATTAATGAGCCGAAATCGAATTGGTTACCATAGACACATTGCAACCGGATACGTTATAATTACACGCAAATATCGGTTACAATACGTTTCAATTAAACAGCAAACCGCAAATACCATTGCAATGTGTCAACATCGACAAAATCAATACGAATTAGAACCGTGTCGAACACGCGAAATCGACAAACACAACAATCGAAATTACACAACAAAAACATCAACCTTCCAAACACTGCGACAACAGAAAATTCAACGCGAGCCCACTTCCGACCGTTCCAACCGAATAAAGCCGTTCGAAACGGGGCGCATCCATAACACGGCCCCGTCCAACACTCGACAGAAGAAAAACCCAGGAAAATTGCGGGACCCGTCCCTGTTCCTGGCGTTGGAAGTTTCCCGGGCGCCTGGGGCCCGTTTTCTTCCGCTTCCGACGAAGAACAATTTCAACGCGCTGCGGTCTGTTGGCGGATAAAAGCACAACGTTCCCTTTTAGCACCTACGCGCCATAGTAATTAGTCGGTCAAAGGAAGGACGAAAAGCCTACCCGCGTACAGGCTTTGCCCTAGGGATGTGACAATATATGGGATGGTGGTTGGGACCCGTTATTACTCTGTAATCCTTGTGTTATTAATTATTTTTATTGAAAGGGTTCAAGGAGTATCAACTATAATTCAATAGACAATGGGAAATAATTGATCATTTTTCAAGTCGCGACCCTTAAAAAAGATTTATCGACCACTTGACAATATAGTACTAGGCAATTAAATGCTTAATTCTCTCCCCTTTTTCTTTCCCAATTTTCCTCTCCGCTTGGGTACATAAAGCTGGCTACTTCATCACCTGGCGGGACCAGTCGTAAAAATGTTCAGGGTCTTAACAAAAAAGAAATACGCGCTATATATATATTCTAAATATAACTCGAATTTTATCTGAAAAGATAAATCTGAATATGCAAAATTATAAACGCCACAAAGATTAATGCCGTTTTGATGAGACGGAAAGACGGCTTAACGGCACCATCGCCATTCCCATGAATATTAGACGGTTCCAGAGTAGTGCTGTCTTGAAATTTTAATGCTAATTATGGCTCTACATATCGGTGGTGTGAACCGCAATGGCGACAAATTCGCACCGTGGCCCGTTTGTTGGGTCCGCAAAATGTCTGCTTCTGGGTTTTGTTACGTCAGTAGTTCTTAATCTATGGACCGCGAACTGGAAATGGATCTATGTATTTTATTATTCGTATTTATAAAATGTGTTAAATTAATCGCAAGTGTGCTTGGTATAAAGTTCAAAAGATTCTATACAGGCGTTAATTGATTAATAAATAATAGAAGTATGAAAAATTTATCACATTTGTACCAACTATGATATAGTGACACTAAAACAAATGATACTAATAACTCTTAATGCATGGGAGTTCTTGCTACTATTCTTTCCTTCATAATACTATAAATCTTCTCAAGAAAACCATTCCATAAAAGAAAGCGCAATGTATTAATTTTAAATAAATATTTTTTTTTAAATATCGAAACGTCACCTAGTATTTCTTTGCAAGTTAAAAAAAGGTTTAAGAGCTTCTGGCGATCGTGTTTCGGTATTTTGAGTACGTACACGATGTTGCTTTCGTGTTTCGAATAAAACCGAAAAAAAAAGTGTATACGAAACCGACGTTTTATTCTTTTTCTGTTCTCGCTCGTCGTATTATTCTTATGCAACGAGAAAGCCCGCCATTGTTCGTTTCGCGTCCTTTTTGGCGTGTCTTTTCAGATTCGCATAAAATATGAGTGCCGGCTACGAAGCGAAAATCTCTAAAAATGCTCTCGTTGTAAAATCAATTTTCATTAAATGATAAAATATTTGAAAAATATGATACTTTGTAGTATAAATAAATTTCATGATATTATTTTGATATAAATTTTATTTTATTTACGCATAAAGAATCCAAAATAACAAAATCTATATGAAATTCCCTATCGTTTTCTTTTAGTTAAGAAATATTTATTCATTCGATTTCTGTGACCCGATATGAAAAGTTTCCTGTTACAAAACCCAATGCAGACATGTCAAATTTCATCTTCCGTAGAATAAAATGATACTTCAGTCGAGTAGTTTTCTCATGACGTCTTTCTAGGATGCTGCAACTAGTACGTGCTCTGAATATTGTGAAAAGACTTGCTATATCCCGTAATCGATTCCTTCCCGAAGGAAATTGACGTTTCGAGATATCGTCGATATCAAAAGATATAGACCATTTACGATACATTCATTAGAAATATTTCACGAAACAAACGAGAAAAAATTGCTGCAAAATATAGTTATTGTTTCGGGATGAATGCGCACTCTCCCTAAGAAAATAAACTAAGTCTCTGCGTTGTGTAAGAATTATCGGGGAATCTGAAAGAATTAACAAAGTTAATCAATTTAGGCTAGTGCGTGATCTTATTACGAATCCTGTCCAGCTTTAGTTTTCGTATTGACTCGTATTGTAAAACTATTGTCAGACGAAACCTCTCAAGTCATAAGTATCCATACATTCATGACATTTCTCTTACGCAAGTTTCCATCAATTCACATGAGTCACTCTAAATAATCCTTACTCTATTTTCTACAGCGATGCGTTTTATTTGAAATAGATTTAAAAAAATGAAAATAAAATTTATGATGTTTTCGATTGATATCCTAGAAATGTGTGTCAAAAGTTTTGGAAATAAAAATTGCACGTCAAAAATTATTTATGACAACAAATTGTAGTATATATTACATTACTGCATCGTAAAATTATATTTATTGATTTATAACTGTAATATTTCAAATCTAATAAAAATGTACTCAATAGATTACTATGTTTGGAAGATTTCGTATCTTTACACTAAAAATTATCACAAATGATAAAATATGTAAACAAAAAAAAATGATATGAAACGAAACATGATAAATAAATAAAAACCAAATTTTCTTTAACGTAGTTCAATTTCTTTAATTTTTCAATAGGATTTTGAAAAATATTTGATATTTCATTTTCTCAGTAGGTAATTATAATATACAATAATAATACAAAAATATTTCAGGCTGTTATTTACATATTTACATTAACTAAAATCAAATCGCAGTTAATCGATATTTTATCTTCAGACTAAAGATTAAAATTAAGTAAAGTCAATACTAATTTTTTATCATATCGATAACGTTAATCTTTGACAATGTATCTGGAAATTTCTGATTGCAAAACGAACAAAATAATCTTAACAATACTGTCTGATACAATATATAATAAGAATCGATCTATGAATAATTCAAGGAAATGCACACGGAAAATCTTCACTGCAATAATAGATAGGGAAACGACCCGGTTATCGGAAAACGTCAATGTGACATAGAAACGAGACAAATACAATTACATTTTTAACCTCTGTTCCATAAAACACGAAATGCACGCTCGACAATAACGTAACCCAATTATCAGAAAAATATATTATAAAAATTATTATCTAGACAAAAAAAAATAAAAAAAAACTAAGCAGGACGAACTATAAACTAACTGAGAATATATTATAATTTCAATCTTATTCTAATAAAATCTTATTGCTAAATAATAAACGATTAATTTGTACGTTGTATAAAAAAATAACATACAAATCCATTTGACTCTTTGAGTCGTATTGAATAAAAAATTCGAACCTCGAAAAATTAAAATAAATTATCACAGAATTTACGTCAAGTCCTAAATAAATTGTTCAATATTACACTGATGTAGATTTTTTTTTCAACTGTTGGTCGTAAACATTGATCATTGCATGTGTAATTAATTACTTTTCTTAGACCCTTTCGTACGGAATATAAAAACAGCGAGCTTCCGACGAGGGATAAAAAGACACCTTTTTTTATTAAAAAGATGTGTATGTTTGTAACTAAAGCATTATTATAAACGAGGGGCTTGGCAGGGAAATAGTGCTAAGCGCTAAAATTATAAAATTGAGTTTCTTTTATTTATTAAAAAAAATAATACTTTTACTATAGAAATTAATAAATAATTCAACATTCAAAAGATAAAAGTACTATGTCGGGTTAATCCTAGTTTTTTTTGCATGTACAGTAATCCCCCCCTATAACGTCAAGATAGGTTCGACGTTATAAGGGAGAATTTAGGAAATCGATAAATGAAACATTTTCATTTTTCTTTTTTTTTGATATTTTTACGAATTAATTGTTTTATTCAAATACATTTGGAAAAAAATTAAAAAATTAGAATCTACATGCATTTGAAAAAATGACGTTATAAGGGGGGACGCCGCAGATGTTATAGGGGGGATTACTGTAAACTGTTTTCTTAATATATCCAAGAGTGACAAATGTCGCTTGACACTATTTCCCTGCCGAGCCCCTCAAACATTAAATGTTAGGCATTTAAATTGCGAGTTGAATAGTCGGATTAACTATGAAAATTGTGAACTTGGGGTTTTTGTCAGTTAATATTATGTAATTTAAATTTTATAGTAACCAAGATAATCTTATTTTATTAAATTTTATATGCATAAAATTTTTAAGCAAATTGGGCATTTTTCACTAAAATAAAAAAAACGGAAACCAAAAATCGGCAATATAAAAATTAAAGTGAAAATGAAAATGAAAAATCGAAAAACACAAAGAGCCAAAAAGGAAAAGGCGCAAAACGAAGACGATACGAAACAAAGCACTCACCGACAACTTTGCTCGCCTCTACGACATACCGCGACGCGTTTAGGTTATGTGTCTCGGCTGGCCAACGGCTTTCTCGGGCCGACTGTCAGCCGCGCGCATCGCGCCCTCCGCCCCTGCCCGTCGAGATGGGGGCCTCGCTCGTCCTCGGCTCGTCGGGCGCTTCAGCGGGCGCTCCGCCGCGGGCGCATGGCAGGCCCCTTTGGCGGGGGGCGGCGGGTTTCCCGGCGGGGGCGCACTCCTCTCCCCCGGCCGGTGCGAAGGGCACTTCCGGCGCGGTCGCCACCACCGAACTGACGGCCATAGGCGGCGGGCCGTGTCCGCGCGCCGAGAGACCGCCCCCGACGGGAAACACCCCTCGTGGGCCAGGGGGTGTCAATTCGTTGGTGGTTTTCTGCTTTTTTTCGAATTTGTTTTGGGTTTTTTTTTTGGTCAGAATTTGGCGGTTTAAGGGCGTCAATGTGGCGCGTTGAGAGGTTTTCGCGGGAAAATTATCTCTGTTTTGGGTTTTTTTTTAATTTTTTTGGAAGTTGGTTTTGGTGAAAATTTGGCGGATTTGGAGTGTTGAGCGATTTTCGCGGTAAAATTTCCACTGTTCTGGTTTTTTTATTTTTTTTTTTAGGGGTTGGTTTCGGTGAGAATTTGGCGGTTTTAGAGCATCAATGTGGTGCGTTGAGTGATTTTCGCGGGAAAATTTCCTCTGTTTTGCTTTTTTTAATTTTTTTTTGAGGTTGGTTTTGGTGAGAATTTGGCGGTTTTAGAGTAATGAGCGATTTTCGCGGTAAAATTTCCACTTTTCTGGTTTTTTAATTTTCTTTTTTGGGGGTTGGTTTTGGTGAGAATTTGGCGGTTTTAGAGCATCAACGTGATGCGTTGAGCGGTTTTCGCGGGAAAATTTCTTCTGTTCTGGTTTTTTATTCAATTTTTTTTGAGGTTGGTTTTGGTGAGAATTTGGCGGTTTTAGAGATTCGATGTGATGCGTTGAGCGATTTTCGCGGGATAATTTCCTCTGTTCTGATTTTTTTTTTAATTTTATTTGGGGGTTAGTTTTGGTGAGAATTTGGCAGATTTAGAGTGTCGATGTGATGCGTTGAGCGATTTTTGCCGGATAATTTCCTCTGTTCTGATTTTTTTTTAAATTTTATTTGGGGGTTAGTTTTGGTGAGAATTTGGCAGATTTAGAGTGTCGATTTGATGCGTTGAGCGATTTTCGCCGGATAATTTCCTCTGTTCTTGTTTTTTTTTTAAGTAATTTTTTGTTTTTAATTAAACTTTTGAGGTTGGTTTTGGTGAGAATTTGGCGATTTTGGATAATTGAGCGATTTTCGCGGTAAAATTTACACTATTCT
>JAOXNN020000057.1:2330348-2394933 GCA_028571205.2 Hydropsyche betteni | reverse complement strand
GATGCTTAGTAAATTATCATTAGGAGTGAAAATAGCAACATTGCCAAAATTTACTCCCGAAACATATTTAAATGCCCTAGCTACTTATAAAGCGAAAGTTTTGTATATTGTCCCTGGTCTTGGTAAGTTTGTTATTATAAATTGTGTTTACTTTTACATTTACGAATATTACTAATGCTAGCCAAACATTTTTACATTAAATTTTCAGTCAAATAATGTTTTTCAGGTTTTAGTATAAAATTAATTTAATTTTTCAATTGATGATTGCAGTTCTTTTTCTGAGCTCTCATCCTAACGTTACTAATGAACATTTGGATTCTGTAAGAACTATGGTTTCGGGAGCAGCTCCTTTAGCTAAAAGTGACGTTGATAGACTGCTTGAAAAAACTAAGGTGTCGTAAATAAATTAATTATTGTGAAAGAAGAACTAATTGAAACTTAGAATTCTCAATCATAATTATCAAAATTCACAACAGGGAAATATTGGATTTACGCAAGGCTATGGAATGACAGAAACATCACCGGCAGCAATACTACAAGAAAGGGGTGAAACAAACTACGCAGCAGTTGGGCATCCAATATCAAATACTCGTGCAAAAATAGTCGACATAGAAAATGAAAATAATGTATTAGGACCAAACCAAGTATGATTTTTTTTATGATCAATGTGTTGTTTTAGAAAATCGTGAATGATAATTTAAAACAATATAGGTGGGTGAACTTCTTCTTCGTGGTCCTCAAGTGATGAAAGGCTACTACGAAAATCCAGAAGCAAATAAAACCATATTTACTTCCGATGGTTGGCTACGAACTGGAGATATGGCATATTATAATGATAATCAAGAATTTTACATAACTGATCGATTGAAAGAATTAATTAAAGTTAGAAGCTTCCAGGTTGCACCAGCTGAACTAGAAGCAATTTTAAGAACTCATCCAGACATATCAGATGCAGTTGTTGTCGGAGTACCTCACAAATCTCATGGTGAAACCCCAAAAGCTTTTGTTGTAAAAAAGAAAGATATGTCACCCACAGATGAAAGTATTATGAAGTTTGTGGCTGAAAAAGTAGCTAGTTACAAAAAATTGGGAGGTGTAACATTTATTGACTCAATCCCTAAAAATGCAGCAGGAAAAATATTAAGGAAAGAAATTAAATCAAAGTACACATAAAATAATACAATGTACAAAATATTTAATTTTATTCAGTTAACGAACAATAAAAAATGATCATGATTTAAAGATATGTAAAAAAAATTTATGGCTCATGATTTATTTTAATTTAATTTCCTATAATTATTTTTTTTCATTATGACACATTTTTAATTTTTTAATTTTTAGCTATAGTTAATTTCACAACTGACAATTGATATTTTAAAATATAAAACCAAAATGTACTTTAGATAAGATTTAATTGTACAAATTTTTGAAAATATAAAATACTCATAAATTAATAAACAAGACAAAATTGTAAAATAATGCAGAAATATATATTTTTATACATGATAAAAATTGTAAATTTCTTTTATTTTTAGCCTAAAAAAATATTTATGAACCTTATTATTTACATCAAATTTCACACAAATCGACCAATAATGTTTTGAAAACCATCATACACAATGACACCTTATATGGAAATAATCAATTATTTTCCATGTCCCAATACAAAATGATAGTATGAAAGAAAATATATTATTGGGTTACAAAAAATCTATAAGAGCAATTCTACTTTATCATAAGTCGTGAAATGCTCGGTGTATTAACTCATTAAAAACACCATCTTTAATATCTAAAAGTTCTTTGAACGTTCCAAGTTCAACAATTTTACCATTTTGTAAAACTGCTATCTGATCAGCAGTTTTGATTGTGCTCAATCTATGAGCTATTGTCAAAACAGTTCGATTTTTATAAACGCCTTTTAAAGCTTCCTTCACCAAATATTCAGAATTAGCGTCAAGAGCACTCGTTGCTTCGTCTAGTATTAAAATATTAGGATTCTAAAAAAATACAATATTGGTTAAACCTAGAAGATAAATTTTAAACATAATAAAGAATAATAGTTACTTTAATCATTGCTCTTGCAATTGCTATTCTCTGTCTTTGACCTCCACTGAGGGCTATTCCACGTTCCCCCGTTAAAGTTTCGTACTTATCAGGTAAATTATTTACAAATTCATCTACATGCGCCAAATGGCTAGCTTCCGAGAATGTCTTCTCATCAATAATTTCTTCATCGTCTAAACTGTAAAGTATATTATTTCTTATGCTAGTTGAAAACAGAATTGGTTCCTATATAAAAAAAAAACTATGTAATTACATACTTTTTATTCTAAAAATATGTGAATTAAGTACTTTTTTAAATTTACCTGACTAACTGTACCTATTTGTTTTCTTAGCCATACAGGATCTAATTCTTTTATATCTACACCATCAATTTTCACAGATCCTACATTTGGATCGTACAGTCTCAAAAGTAGTAAAGCAATCGTTGTTTTTCCAGACCCAGATCCTCCTACTACAGCTAAAGATTTACCAGGTTCTAACTTTAAATTAAAATTTTCTAATACAGGCTGTCCTGGTCTAGACGGATATTCAAAGGTTACATTTTCAAAAGATATTTCACCTTTAGGTGGAAAACTTGGAACCATACCACCTTAAAAAAATTATGATTATTAACAAACTCAATTATTTCTGTAAAACATACAGATTTATTTTACAAAATAGCATAAAAGTACAAATGGATATAAAAAATCTAGTGAAATTGTTTATTTATTTATCTTGCAAATTTCTGTTATTTACCATATGCAGGAACATGAGGAACTCTATCGATGATTTCCCATAATCTTTCAGCAGCTCCAATACCTTTATTCAATTCAGAATAGAAGTTACTAAGACCACCAATAGAAACACCAATATAAGCAGCATACAAAAGGAAAGATGTCAAATTCCCCACTGTTATGTGTTGGGTCGAAACCAATATACCTCCATAATACAACACAGATAAGATTATTATATTTCCAGATAGACCAGTCTAAAAACAATTGCACATTTCTGTAAGATAACTATTAAACTGTACAAAAAAAATCACAATGAAACTAACCATTCCGTAAAAAAGGCCTCTAGCTAATGATTCTTTATATCCTAATTTAAGAACATCATCAATTTTCAAATTATAATTTTTTTGTTCTTTTAACTCTTTACTAAATGTCTTGACCGTTCTAATACTCGAAATTTTTTCTTCTGCTACCTATAATTAATAGAATACATGAGTATTTTGTAATTGGTATTCATTGTAAGACATAAGAAAAAAATTTAAGTACCTGAGCAACACTTGCAAGACTATCTTGAACTTGTTTAGTAATATTTCTAACAAACCTGCCATAGATAATCGCGATTCCGGCAAGTGGTGGTACTATAGATAATCCGACAAATGCTAATTCGGTTGACATATAAAACTACCGACAAAAAAATCAATAAATAAATAAATAGAGCATAGAACATAGAACATAATCTATAAATTTCAAAAAATATGAGAAGCCATACCATCATTCCTGTTCCTGCAGAGACCATAAATAAAGATCGTAATCCATCAGAAATGTTAGAACTCAAAGTGGAACCTACAAGTTGAGTATCTGCAGACAATCTATTCACTAATTGACCAGTAGAAACTGAGTCGAACCATCCAGCTTCCTGTTTTATTATGGACGAAAAAACCTTTCGTCTCAATGCTTGAGTCATTCTCAAGCCTAAAATTTATATAAAAAAATATTCGCCATTTTAATTTTCATACTTTTTCACTATATAATTTACAATAATTCTAATAATAGTAAGTATTGTATATCATTTATGAAACTTTAATTACCTGATATTGACATAAGATAAACTCGTCCGAAATTGCACAGTCCTCCAATTATAAATATTCCACCTAATATTAAGCAAACGTTATTCAATTTTTCTCTTGCCGACTGCAAATCTGATGTGCTTGTGTATATAATATCCAAAACTTTTCCTAAAGAAAATGGTACAGCCATTGTAACCGATGATGAAATTAACAGGAGCGTTATAGCAGCTGGAGATAATTATGAGGGGAAATTAATAAATTGAAATGATCATTTGATTGCCACTTGAGTGATATTTACCTGTTAATCTCCATCTTTCTGGTTTGGCCAAAGAGATCAATCTTCTGAAATGAGACTTTTTTAATTGAAATTTAAAAACATTCGATCTAATCGAGTTCGTAATGACTGTGGTCGATTTATTGCTTTCGCTGACATAACATCTAACAGGTACGTAAAGTTTGAGTAATTTTTTATCTAATTTGTTTGATAAAAAAATACAATTGGGTTGCTTCGAAAACGAAACATGGTGCGGATTAAAACTAGCGTAAAACGTTTTGTGCCGTAGCAACGGCGTCGCAACACGCCAAAACCACATAATCTTCAGATAACTGTCAAAATTTATTTGTCACTGCACATGAAATGAACCAAAATGTTGACCATTGACTAAAACTTTTAATTTTAATTCATTTTTTTAATTAAATCTTCATATTTACTTCGTATTGTATTTATATTATATTTCATAACTGGCTATGTAAAAGTAAACTTTAACGAAGAGTATTACTTTTTTGTGATTATTATAGCTTGAAAATTGTCTGCGGCAAGGTGAATACAATAAAAAATATGCACCATTTTAGTCAAATTTACCACAAAACGTCTACTATACAAATTTTTATGTACTTTTTTAAAAAGAACGTATTTGTGCAGTCGACCAGGCATTGGCACACTCCGGCACGCCGCCTGTTTTCAATCCAGCCTGCAGGATGTTTTTAAAAAAAATATTTTGAGATCGATTAGTTTTCACTTTTTAAAATTTTGAGCTTGTTTTTTGTTGCTCTGTGAGTAGAATTCTACTAAAATCACTCTTATAAAATTATCAAGTTCATTATCTGGCCCATGAGTTGTCGTGAAACCTTAAAAATCATTATTTCCATTTCAGGCCTTCAAGTAGATTGGGAATGTAAAAAATATAAAATGGTGATTAAAAAATAATACAAGAGGACGGAGAATAATCACAAAAATTGGGATTACCGATGAATCAATAAAACAAATCGAAATTTAAATTGAAATATCACTTTATTTAAAAATCTGGAATTTTCCAATTCTAAAGCATGTAATTTATTTTTTACTAAATATAATACATACACACAAACGTGTATAAGTATATTTATTTTTGAAGTCTTTATATTCAATTTCAGACGGATTTCTTAAATACACATAAATACAGTTAAGAGCCGCCTTTGATGGATGCAATATGATATGTGAGCTATCTATCCATTTTAACAAAAAATTTCTGATAACTAATAAAATGAAATGCATCGGTTTAAAGCTTTTTTTTTAAATATAAAGTAATATTTATAAAAATATGTATTTATAAAAAAAAATGTTATTTTATTCAAAGTAAAAAAGTTATCAGAAACATTAAAATGAATTTTATATTCCAGCATCATATTACATGTCCTTTAATCAATCTAAAATTTACAAATTTATACAAAGTTATCGTCTTTTTAAATCTTTAATATGAATTATATACAAACAAAATAATGTACGAATTTTTCATACATTTTGACTAAAATATGAAATTTATTGCATCTAATATCATAACACGATTGAGAGAAAATCGCTGAATATATATTAAAATATATAACCAAAAGCAAATCAAGTGATAACTTATTTCCAATATTTGTCTATAAATATATTTGACTATTTTAAGAGGAAAAATCATCGATTTTAATTTTTTGAGTAGCAAAATAATACAACTTGAATTCTATATTTAAAAAAAATATATGCAAAACCCAATGAATTCACAACTTGGAATTATGAAAAAAATATTGATACAATATTTAAAAACAAGATCCATAATACAAGTGGAAAAAACATTAAAACTTGTATAGTTTAGTTAATATACGATTTTATACAAAATTCCAGTGGGTGTCATTCCACATTAATTCTAACAAAGGATTTTTCATAGGGTGGTGATGAGGTTCTTCCAATTTTTTACAATAGTAATCATGTAATATCCAAAACGAATTTGACATGAAATATAAGATAAAAAATGATGACAAAAAAATATAAAAACTGAAATATTTTTTTATTCATTGATTCCAGAGGTTGACATATGACTGAATATATATTTTCTTGTATTTCGCAATGCTAAAAATCAAATAAACCAAAAGAAAAAAATAAATAAACTTGTTCCGAAAGATGAACATCAATCTATACAAAATCTTTCAATTTTATAAATATATTAATAACTACAAAATATCTCAATTATGTGATCACTATATTTTATTGTAACCTTAAATATTTAACATCATATTTACATATAAACATCATACATTTATTTACATGTGTACATCTTAATCATGTAATAAAAGGATATCTCGTCAAATTATGGCTTATATGGCAGTAATTTAAATACAATAAATTTGTTTAATACTATTTTATAAACCAAAGAATCCATTGCGTAAAAAGTAAACTTTTTATTGTATTCAATAAAAGAAAGTAGGTGTGTTTTATTGTACAATTATATATTAAACTATATATATAATTATAAATATATAAAGTATGACTACACATGGCATATTAAAAAAGTAACAGTTATCACATTGGATGTGCTTCGTGTAAGTGAATGAAAATGTCCAGAAAATTCATATGAATATGCGTTAAATTCTTATGGCAAGTTTTTGTTATATATTCGAGTATTTATATAAAAAATATCAATGGAATACTTTTAGTATATAGAGGCAAAATATATATTTTGATATATAATTCAATATGATAATTTTGCACTCATGCACACGTATATTTAGTTAACACATTGAAAATAATGCAAAATTCATAATTATTGCCACTATTTATATTTTTCATCATGAAATATTTACCACCATGTTGCATGACAAATATGACTCGAACAATCCTTTATTTTAGAAGATTTATTTTTTTATTTATGATAACTTGTATACTTTCGAAAGAAAAAATTATATAATGTCCGTCTAGTTTATCCAATGGTTCTATAATGATGCCCAAATACAAAACAAATATAAATTTAGTACTGCAACAGAAAAAATAGTTGATACTTTTCAGAATTCAATTACAAATTCTTAGCATATACATTTGAACCGAATTTATTCCAGAAAAAAAATTAGATTTAATTTATATATATTAAAGGAACTAATTTGGAGACAATACATTAAAAATGAAAATTATAATTGTACAAGTGTCTAAATAATAAAATCATTATATTTTATTTATCACATACAAATTGACATATCTACATGTCGTTTATTTTGAGATTTTAAAATTAAAATATTTTAATTGTAGATAAACACAACTAAATAATATCACAATAAATAATCAAATAAAAATATACATGCAAATTAGCTAAAAAGAGAGCATGAATCATAAACCTGGTAAATGTTTCGCATATTTTAAATATTCATGAAAAAAATACATGTCAAGGAATTACTTTGCACAAAATATAATTAATGTCAATATCAATTACAATATTTAACAATCACTATAAGGTGGAAGCATGGCTCTTTGATGAGTTAAATGTCCATGACCGGGATATAAAACTTCCGTAGCGGGATGAGGTTCAACATGACACACAACATTATTTTCCCTATTCAAAACAGCAGCTAGAGTTCTCGGATTAACAACATCTCGTGGATGATAATTATAATTTCCTCTATCGGCGTGTCTTTCAAGACTGTCCCATCGATTACTATATCGTCCATGTGGAATCTGATGATCTAGAGCTACAGGTGAATGATCAAATCTGTGTGACTCCCCTGGACTATAAGATATTAGAGGTCTGCTATCGCCATGCAAGTTATAGGAACCGCCTTGCAAACTTAAATCAGGATGGCGTATACACCGGTCGCCATGCCCAGAATTGTCATCAGACATATCAGACATTAATGTTTCGTTTCGATCGATTTCTTCATATTCAGGTTCTTCTCTTGTGCGGTATTCCTGATTGGTACCTCTAAAATAATGAGGCATGTCCGAATAGGTGTGATGAGGGTTGGTATTGGTATTGTGATGTCGTGCATGTTGAATATGTGAACGTGCAGCTTCTGGATCATATCTTTGATAAACACGCAAAGAATCAACTCGACGAGCGTGGTCTGAATGTTGAAGACTGCCCATCATTGTTTGCGGATGCTTAGAAGAAGTGTTCTGTAATTGAAATACAGTAAATTAATAATAATAATAATAATAATAAAATTATGTTGATTAATATGCGGAAATTATCTTCATGTTATTTATTTACAATATCAAAAAAATATTTAAATATTTAGCTGTCATGCGCATTTAATTTTTTTTTTTAATTATTATTGCCTTGGTCATCTAATATACATAAAGTGAAATTACATTTACAATGGTTTAGATGAAAAATTCTGAAATTAAAGATTTTGAAATTCAGAATAAAAACAGATATATAATTAACAAAATAACATACAATAGAGTTTAATGAGATATAACTGAATTGGCAAAGTAATATAAATAATTCATATTTGTTTATTTGATGAAGACTCAATATTTTATTTTATAATATCCTATAAGTGATAAGAAAATTAATTCATAACCGAGTTTAAAGTAATAATTATTTTTATCAAAGGGCTGTCTATGCTAACATGCTTATTTAAAAAAACAAAAAAATTGAAATGTACATATATATGTATATAATACATAACAAAAAAATAAACGAAGATAGAAAATCTTTAAAAACATACTTTAATATAAATTTCTCAGAAAAAAATAAGTCACCTAAATAAATTGGCATGATTATTTAACTATTGAAAGTGATGAACTCTTCATAGAAAAAAAAACCACTAGTATAATATTTATATTAGCAAAATTTAAAATAATAAAAGCTATAAAAATCCAACAATATTTAAACTGAAAAGAATATACATGTAAAAAAAAACTAATATTAGACTAATTCAACTTTTCAAATTCAGTTTGTCAAAAATAAAATAATGTTCGAAAATACCAAATTTCTTATGACTGTTATACAAGGTTGAGATATTTTTTACATAACTGATATTACATTATTAATTGACAAATAAATGAACCCATCCACTAAAAACAAACTTTCTTTTGCTTTCAATAATTCAAATCAAAATTGATAAACGACTCATATCTGGAACACTTCTAATAGACTATCTATCTATCTATCTCTATATCTATATTATTACAAAACCAAAATTAAATATTTGATAATTGTGAATTTTCAAAATATTATACATGAAAAGTGTATATACAAATAAATAAATATTCTTTTCAAGGTTTTCTCGCAAATACTATACATGTATTTGAAAAAATATTTTTTACTCCGTTGACTGTAACTGTGCGAAATATATTAGTTGTATCAAGTAATATACAATAATATAGCAATGCAAACGTGATCATAAATTTTATATTTACATTAGGCGAATTTGTAAATATTTCATAAAAGGAAACATGCTATTAGCGAAAAACATTATAAAAATCTTTATCTAAAATCTATGAAAAATAAAACACTAAAAATGTTAAAAATTTCAAGCAGAAAACAAACACACAAGCAGTAAACTATTTAAATTTTGGGCAAGCTAAAGCTGGCGAGCCCTCACCTTCCAAGTACCAGACATTGCTGAGGAAGACAGTGGATTTTGTACAACTCCCCACCCAGAATTCTGATCTCCGTTCATATTAGTAGTGGGCATTTTTACAGAAAAGCATGATGGTGATCGAGATCTATTGATTTCTGTACTATTAGGATAGTCATGCTGTAATTCAGTTGGAATTGGTGTACCAACTCTGTGTTGTTGGTTCTGTTGAAACTGGCCATTTGGAATCGCATTTTGAGTATTATTGGCGGGATTGTGAGAATTATTGTGTATAGATGGCATACTAAGAGAATGAGGAGCAGAAATGTTATCGATTTGAGATGGAAGAGGTGGGGCAGATGGACGAGCCATGGTTGCGATGTTCCAAGATCTTGAAGAATCAAGTTGTTGTTGCTTCAGAGTACAATGCTGCAGTACAATAGCAAAAATCAGAATAAAAGCATCATAAGACAAAATCAAGAAGAAATTGTAAAGGCCAAAATCATTAACAAATAAAAAAAAAATATTTTGATTGCAATAAATATTGAAGAAAGGCCAAAGCAAAAAGATGACGTAAGAACACTTTGTAACATATAATATTAAAAAAACCGACTTTATAGTGAATTGTAAATTCGTTAAAAAAAGCATAAAATTTCGGAATATAATATTAGTATCAGTGTTTTAATGTATAAAACTGACCAAGGCAAATAATATAGAAAAATGTTTAGAATTTCATAAAACTTGTAAACATTGATATGGTTCTGTCCTAACAGTAAATAAAGATTTTTAAAAACTAAATTATTATGTAAACAATATCACATGTTGTCCTACAAATATTGTTTAAATTTATATAAATATTTATCAAACAGCCAGGATTATAATTTTATTATGTAAATATTTTTACCATCAACATATTAAATAGCCATGGAAAAAGAATGATATGATATAAAAATAGTAGTAGCGATTACTTCAATTCTCAATATGACAAATTACTAATTTTAAGCAGTTGAGTTAATCAAATTACTAAGAACTAAACAAAAAATTTAAATCTAAAAATAAATTCAATGCAGAAACCATAACCAAATGAAGACAACTGCATTCTGAAAGATAATGTTTATTAATTATCGCTTAAATATCTGGAAAAATAATATGTAAATTTTAAAAATGGAAAATATTAGGTGTTAGAAAGTCGAGGTAATCATCAGACTACAATTTGCAGCAGAGGTAAGATGTCATATAATACTTATTTATGTTAATAAAGACAGTTGTAATCAAGATTTGAAATATCGAAACACAAATAAAGGTTAGAAAAAATTTGAGAAGTTTTATGAACTCACTGGTCATAACATATAAAAAAAAGCTTGATAAAATCTTTAAAGATTAATAAAGTATACAACTGTCTTTACAATTGACCAAAATGAATTTGAGAAAGCCACTTTCCGATTTGTGTTAGAAAATAGAGTTAAACAAAAGTAATTATTTGAATTAATATGTTAAATCTTAAATATTAAAATTGCACAAGAATGTATAGTTGTGATAGCAAAGTAACGTTATTTGGTACTACAAAATCTACACTCCATACGAATTTAATATTGCAATGGAGCAACATATTTGTTAAAAGAAATATGAAATATTAAATAATGATTTAAATTTAAAAATGTTGAACCAAAGATAAGATTTCACCCATATAAACCTTATGTTAATTTCTGTTGTTATTTTCATAAAAGTAACAACCAGTAAAGCATGCATTATAAAAATATAATTCCTGAAATGTTCATGATATAATATCACATGAAATATAAAAAATAATAATAATAAAATATAAAAGTATAATAACTTTTTTGTCAAACCTAATTTTCAAAGGCAAATATATCTTTGAAAGATGATAAAATTTAAATGGAAATATTTTGAAAAATATACCGAACGAAAGAATTGAGATTGTTTTTTGATCATCAATAAATTGGAAATTATAAAAACTCTAAAATTGATGAAAATTATTTTCAACTATTTATCACCATTAAATAAATGCACGCTGTAAAAAATGATGAAAAGATTTACATTTTTCTTACATTCCGAACCATAAAATTAGTTACCATAAGAACTCAATGAATAGAAATGTTTATAGTAAAATATACATTTTACTTTTTATTTATGTGGATATATAACTTATTAAAATCAAACACAAATGTGAAATTAGGGTGCATAACAGTAATTAAGTTTAGTATACTATTACGACAAGGAGTGATGATAAAATAGATGTTAATGGATAAATAATGAAAATACTGTAGTAAAAAAAGAACACTTAAGATAAGCTTTTGAACCGTTTGTTACATAAAATGTGACTTTCGCAAATTTTCATAATATAAAAGAATCAAAATATGACATCTTAGTTTAAATATTGAAATTTACCTTGCTGCAAATTATGTCTGTATCCTGAAGGTAGACGCTGTCCAGGCAAATGTCCAATGTTTAAGGGGTTTCTCAAATGAGACATGGGTGCTGAAGTATTGGACGAACACACATTCGCATTTGACTGATTTGAATTGTCTTGGGAATTTAAATTTGCACCATAAAATTGTGTGTGGTTATTTGGCTGATTGCATTCTCTTTCATTATTACTTCCAGCATTAGGAGAATTACTATTATATTGAGGAGAATTTCTTCTATTTCTATGCTGATGGTAACTATGAGCAGCCGCTGCTGCAGCTAATGATGCTACGGCAGCATTATTTATCACATGGTTATTATTATGATTGTTATTATTAACAACAACATTCAAATTATTGATGACAAGATTATTCGTAGTAGAAGCTGATACTGCAGTGCTGTGACCCTAATAATTTATAAAATACAAATGAAAAATAAACATAAGTAACAAATCTCATCAAAATAACAACAAAAAATAAATTATAATAACAAAATTTTCCAAAATAAAGAAAAATAATAGAATTTGGCCAATATATGTGATGTTTTATGTTAAAATTTTCGGAATATATAATCTATTTATTACAAATAAGAAAAATCTTTAAAGTATTCTGTAAATCTTCTGATTGCTTTAAAAATGCACTGATGAAAAATTGAAAATAATATGCTTTTGTGTTATTATCTATTTTATGCTTAAAAGTCATGTGTTAAAATAAAATTATTACCGAGAATGTAATATTATACAAATATAAAACACTTACAGTTGGATGGTCTCTATCTGAAACATCTTCTAAGCCTTGATCATCAGAATGATGCCTCTGTTGCCTAGTATGTTTAGCAGACGCAGCAGAAACAGCTGCTTGCTGAGGTACAGAACCTGGAGCAGAACTTGATCCTGTAGCAGGGGCAGGACCAGGAGGTAAGTTGGGTGCTAACCATAAACAACAAGATAACCATTTATATCTCCGTCCAAGCCTTCCACATTCTTTTTGAAACTGAAAACACAAAAAATATTCATATGAAAATAAGATAAAATAATTATAATAATTTATTTTTATAAATTGCGTTTTAAATATTACCATTTCATTTTGAAGGCAGTGAAATATGAAAATAAATAAGCCTTGTAAAGAATTAAATATTGTGAAAATATAGGCCATTACTGTAGTTTCTTGATTAAGATACAAAAGACCAAAAGTCCACGTGAGTCCTAGTAAAAACATTAAAACTACAGAACTTCGTAGCCATACCCTGCAATACAAAAAATATTGACAAACAAATAAATAAATAGAAAGATTATAATAGATGAAAATTAATCCATACCTAATTTTGTAAAGTTTATTATTTTCTTTTGCTTTCACAGAAACATGAGAGTGACGACACATCATATAAATAACTAAAAACAACACCAACCAATTTGCCTGAAAAATAAATAAAATAAATGACGTGGCACAAAAAATGATAAACACAATGAATTAAAGAAATCAAACTAAATTTCAATGGGAAAGATAAATATTTACCACTAGAACAAGGGCAACAGGTCCAATAAAAGCCAAATGAAAATAATTGTCGGATCTTAACCAACAATGATGAGCTGTGCCGTAGCTTTTAGCATCAACAAGACCACTGATTCCAACAATTACTAACGGCACCAAGTAAGCAAACAAATAATACCAAAAAGTACGTGCTCGTTCCGGTTCAAACACTTCAACCAACATTGCATATAATTGAAAGCCTAGAAATTTAAATTTAAATTAAATATAATTAACTGTGAAACTTGTAAATAAAAATTGCAAAAAAACTTATCATACCTTCAAGAAACATCCAAGCAAATGCAGCTAAGAAAAAGTAATGTAAGAGAGCTGCAATGAGTCCACAAACCACTCGATGAGTAGTCCACTCAATACCAAACATGAAAATTAGCTCTGCTACGAGTAAACAAGCACACAAGTTTTTGTGTATTGTTATTCGATCAGACTGCAACATTTTTTAAATAATTTTTAAACTGCACATTTAAATTTAACAATAAGAAAACCATAAAAACAATTTAAAAATACCTTCATGCCACCAACACATTGAAATACAATAACTGAAGCCAACAATGCTATAACACTAATTCCACATCCGATGAATGTGATGATGTTGAGTGCAAGAGCATTTGCTGCTGATAATGGTACTGAATGAACATCCATCAAAAGTGCAAAATTAGTTAAATGTGTACACTGACAACCAGTGTGGGTTGAATTAGTCCATTCTACACGACATCCTTCCGTAGACCAAACACTGGATAAAAAATAAATTGTTATAAAATATAAATTGAAATTAAATTACGTGAAAAAAATATAAAACGAGTTGCATACTTGTCAGTAAAATCCCAAAATACACATGTGGGATTCGTAACATTTTCGGTTTGAAGATGACGAAGAGTAAGTCTTACAGGTTGAGATAGTTGTATGTGGCGCCCTTTACCTAAACTTGCAGATATAATCTGTAAAATTCAAATAAAACAAAAATCAGTCAATTATGTTATAAATAGAATATAATATAAGGATAAAACATAGAAAAAAAATAACCTTGGAATTAATCACTCTAGTAATATTGTCTCTATCCTTTTCAGAATTTAATTGCTGATGTCGAACAGTATGTGAACTCTCAGAAATAACAGATTCATCCAAAGGACTATGAATATTAGGTGTAATCACGGGTACAGGTAGAGGTTGTAAAATTTCTTCCAAACGATCAAAAGCAACAAAAACAATTCTAACTAAGCCACCTTCTGAATTGTCTGTATGAAAAAATGTATATTATTATTTATTCAATGTATTCAAAATAAAAATAAAAAGATGAAAACATACCAATTAGAGCTCCTCTAGGTAAATATATTGTGTCTTGACTAGCTATCCACTTTTCTCGCCCTTTAGGGGTCGGAAATTCTTCAGTCTCAACATTCCTTGTTTCCAAGATTCTGACCGATAAAACTAAAAGAACAAAAAGTTTTACAATTAAGTTGATAAAAACAAAATAATAATGTAATCGTAAACAAGCTTACGAATATTTTTGCTATTTTGAAGAATGGTTTTCTCTCTTGTAACTGCTCCTGCTAGTAAAAATGAGTTTTCTTCTAAGCCTATTAGTAAGGATGTAGCAACTTGCATTTGAGCTTGATGACTAAGATCTTTCCATGAAGCATGTTGGAAAATATCTAATAAATTTGATCCTAAAATTTTGAGTGAATTTATGATTATTTTTATTGAAAAATCATTGAATGTCAAAAAATGATTATCAATAAATACCAGTTTTGACAACCCCTAGAAGAAGATCAGAGACAAAAGCTTCCCTTTGTCTTGTGTCAGGAAATGTTTTAATATTTTGAGCAGTCACTTGAGCTAACCTTTTCATTATATTTGTAGTAGTCATCATATCACCACCGTACAATGTTTTTGAAGAAGTTACCTATAAAAAAATACCAAAAGCTATAATGGTAGTAATTTAACTAAAATATAAAAAATTGCAAAAATTATTAATTATTACTTGTGATAGTTCATTGCTGATGCTCAATAGAGATTCTCCTTCTTTGACCCTAGTTTCAATACTGTTAAGCCAAAGAGATCTACATTCTGACAAATCAGGATTTTCTGATATCCACACTGCCTGGCCATCTGTAAAAATATCGAATTATTATAATATCAAAATGAAAGTATGAGTATAAATATTTAATATTTCCAAATTATTACTTACCAAATGAATTCTGATTTTGGATACCAAGTATACCAAGATCAGTATTGAAAGCAAGTGGATCAGGTAACATCAAGTTCTCGTGATTTTCTTGGAAATTTTTCGGATCACTAGATTCACCATTTCGTCCTACAAATACAAATAAATAAAAAATATTAAATTATTTCTAGCATTAATATAATCAAACTAAATTATTTTTATTGCGACTGTGGTTTTTTACCATTTAGTGTTTCTCCTGCAAAAGCATCAAGAATAATAGGGTTTCGAACTTGTGAGACACTGCTGTCTCTACTTGGAGATCCAAATCGTCTTTGTTGTTGCATATGAGATAATCGGTGAGCTGAACTTACACATCTGAAAATACAAAAAAATTGTAAAATTCAAAAACATTCTTAAAATAGTTAAAAGTAATAATAACAAGTAAATAATAAAATACCTCCATCTTGCTAAACCAGTAGCACCACCAGGACATTGCTGTACAGCAACTTCACCTACAATCGTCCAATTCCAATGCAGACCTCTTGCTGTTTGAGGTGGACAATATCTCCATAAGGGTTGATCTGGAATAACTACAATTTTTTTGTGAAAATCACGTAATATATAATAATTTCAGTGATATATTGAATATATGAAATTTTACCAGCAGTATCAGAGATTTCATGATGATTATGATGATGATGACGTTTATTACTGTCTCGTTCACTCGATGTCGGATGTTCTTTTTCTCTATCATGAGTTGACGGAGGAACTATATCCATATTTTTACCATCACCTGTTACAATGAAATCTTTTTCATCCTTTTTAACAGGATTCTCAGTGAAACCTTTAAAAAAAATAAAGTTTTGATTAAAATAAAATATTTATAAATCTTTCTCATTCGGTGAAACACAAAATAAAATACCATCTTTTGAACCATCATTCTTCAGTCTTGGACGATCATTGTCAATCACAGTTTTTTCAGTCTCATCAAAAGTTTGATCAATGCTTCCAGAAATAGTATCAGTTATAGCTGGACTAATTGCATCAGTTGGTAATTTAGGTGATTTATCAACAACTTCTGGTGAATGACCATCATTTTTTACTTGCTGAAATTATATAATTTCGCAATTATTTTTATGTCTAATGACATTAAATATAAAATACATAAATGGTTAAAGTATACCTTAATTACACCTGGCCTCAGATTAGGAGGAAAAGTAATCTGTGGCCTGAAAGTAGGTTGTGTTAAATGATATACTCCTGATGGAGCACGAGGTTTTTCGGCAGAGTTAGTGTTTGATGTAACACCACTACCACCGACACCTGACACGGACCCAAATGATGTGGGAACTGTCGATCTCCAAACAGAAGGTTGTGATGTTATAAGCCATGGTGGTGATGGCCTAAAAGTACTACTAGTAGTAGTAGCTAAAATAAATGATAAAAACATGAGTTAAAACAAAATGGTGTTTTTATTTTGTTAATATTTCAATGAAATCTAATGTAATTTATTACCTGCTTCACATTTATAATGTGCTTCTAAATATTTTAATGTTTTTGGACACGGATCTCCAAATAAATTTGTACTTGCCAAAATACTACAATTTTGACTTTGAAAACATCTATTGAAAAAAAAGACGAATTATAAGTATGTTTCATAAATTTTTTGCAAAGCAAACACAAAAAAATGTACAAACCTTGAATGTAATACCCTAAGTGACTTATTGGACATACAATTTACACTCCACTCTGTGTTACCATGATCATTGCAAATTGTGATAGAAAATCTGCCATAATTGGCTCGAATTAAATGAATTACTTCACCATCTTTGCACTCTATTTTTAATGTTTTGCCTTCACACGCATATGCAGTTTCATATCGGGGTAAATCTGTAAAAAAAAAAATATATGTTATAATAAAACAAATTGATAATAATATTTCCATTTGATTTGAGCTTACAGTATGTCGAGATATCGAAAAACAACCGAAATATGTTAATAATTAATTGCAAGGAAAACCTGAAAAGGCTACCTTTCACACAGCTCAAACGCGAGTTTCGAACAATCAAGAGAAGGTTATATGAGAAAATTACCATTAGTTTTGTGCGAGGATTGGTGCCTAGCCCTGCTACACTATTTCAACTAAAACTGCCTTATGACATGCAATATAAAAATAAAAATTTCTATACAATAAACTCCCTATTATTTCATGGAAAATTGGTGGAAATAACATTGGCACGCGCCATTTCAGCATCATACAATAGACAGCTGTTATTATGCAAAATTAAATTATCAAGAAAGAAAAAAGACAATTTCGACTAAATATATAACATGACACTGTTTACCGAAAACGAAATATTCATATTTCATCGATCACGCTCGATATTGTAACAAAAAACTTTCAAATTCCACGAAAAATATTAAAAAGCCTCCACCATCGCGGGTGGCGACTAACGTCCCACAAATTTCATATTTTCAAAGCATTTGACCAAAATCGTATTCGCTAATCTCGTTTCGCACGCGTAAACGGATCTTTCACTTATCGAAACGCGAATTAAAACCCACCCACCCTAAAACGAAACACAAATCAAGCGACACGATAAAAAAAAACCCCCCTCCCGTCCATCGATTCACACATCGGCCACAACGTCCACCGAGCGTTATGCAAACGTACGTGGGGGGAGAGAAGGCTTCGCGAGAGGGTTTCGGGATTATGATTGCGCATTGACCGTGGGCAAGCGAGCCGGCCACAAAGAGAAATGAAAGATATGTTAGGGAGAAAAATGGCCAGTAAACAAAGCAATAAAACAACGAATAATGCGAATCCCTCCCGCGCCACCCCCGACTGCGTTCCGGCTAGGGCTAGTGCGGTGCCGGAGGGGAGGTCAAGCAAGGACCGCAAACAGTTGCGGGTCATTAGGCGCACACACACACAAACGAATGTATCGTTCATTTGCTTTTTTCTTCTTATTTTTAGTAAGGCAAACACTATTCCGAGAACGATCCAATTTACAAAACATCAACTGTTCGCAAACGAGGGGCGTAAAATATACGTCGAGTTATTAGACGCTGGTCGTATGTTTTTGCTGAAACAATAACTACATAGTTATTTCCATATGTCAATACGTTCGTTATTATATTTAGCGTACGTATTGTACAAGTCGTAAATTGTAGGGTTTGTATTGATTCGTTCTATAATAACAATTCTATTTTCTTTCTATTTTATAATAGAATTGCTGCGCACGTTCAACAAATGAAACGCAATATTTATAAAATCCAATAACTTCAGTACAAAATACTTCGAATCACAGTTCGGGAAATATTTTCACGAAAACGAAAATTACGGATGGATAGAGGAAATCAAAAATATATGCCAAGTGAAGAACACCGACAAGAGTGCGAAAGGTTTTCATGATCATAAAAAAACACCTCTCAACTTCGATACAACCCATTCAACAACAAAAACCAAAGACGATTTCAAAGCCGAGAACCACCTCACTGCATAAAACACCATCGACGCACATACCACAACCACCCCCTGGGACATCCCATGAACACACCGCCTTCAGCGTCCGCTATACGTCCCACACGAACCCGTCACAGCAGCCATGCGGGTTTTTCAGTGACATTAGTTTTCCGAGAGGGATGCATCGCACCGCCCACACCCACCCACCCACCCACCCCGCCCACGCACGCACACATGTCGGCACACTTGTGGCTCATTAGGCGGACCGCGCGGTCCAAACGGCGTGAGATCCGATTATCCGGACGAAAAGTCCGGACTGACCCGGATCTGGGGGAAACGGTCCGATTTTCCGATCGCGCTATGAACACGTCGCACATTTGTTATACGTTTTCAGTTACACGCGTATACGCACAGGCGGGCGTGGGGTATACGATTCCATTACTGGCGTCTGTCGGTTCGGTTTCGCCGGTGCGTGTGTATGGGGAAAGATTGGGGAATAATCGAACGGTTCGCGGTATTATTCTTGGATTGGTTTCAACGTTTGCGATGGATTGTGTTTGTGTGGATGTAGTTTTATTGGATTGAAAAAATTAGCGAGGAGCGTTATTTTTCTCGGGCCGCAAATGTGTCTAGATCGATCGGGTTTTCTCTTGGGATGGTTTCGGTTAAGTTTTTTTTATGAGGAGTAAAAAAATATTGATGAATGTATAATAGATGGAAAATGAAAATATTTTTATTGTGTCTGAAAACACAATGGAATTTTTTGTAACCTCGGGTTTGATTAATGATTTACTTAATTGATATTCAAACATAAAAATCTACACAATAACTATTATGAGCAAAACGTCATCCGAATAAACATGGATAAATGGGATCTACATAAATATTTTCGAACATAATCGTACATGGCAATTTTGTTCCATTGCGACAATTTTTTACGTCATATTTTTCGAATTTATATAATAGTACATTTGAAAATATCCATTTCGACAAATCGATTACAAAATCAAACATTTCGCTCGACTATGGCGAAAAATAGTAAAACGCGCATGTAGTTACTCAGAAAATAACCGACTAAAAAATTTTGCCACCTTTTTCAATCATAATTATTCGACTCGAAACACACACGGCCATTTCGCGCGGCGCGAAAGAAATAAAAATCGACAACGGCGAAGAAAGGCAGAGACGGTTCGAACGAAAATATTGTTCGAAAAAAAAAACTCATATAACGAGCTTACATTATTTGTTCGAAATTGCCGCTCACGCACAGAAATAAAAGAGAGAGTAGGAAAAAGGAGGCAAAAAAAAACCACGAATTCGACTGCGTACTATACGAAACACACTATTCTCCATAGTACGGTGATCGCGAAAAAATATCGCGTGCGAACCGAGCACGAATTTCCCGAAAAGTTATTGCGATAAGCACGACCCGGCGCGCTTTTATCAATCATTTGCTATTCATAAGGTGGATGTGCGGTGGCCGTCGTAATTGGGGTGTGCTAGCAGATATGTGAGGTTTCTTCGGTGTACTTTGCAAAGATTCGAATTCCCTATAATTTCCTGACAATCTAACGCCTTCACCAAACACACGCGTGTATATCGCGGCACGTAGGCAATTCGAACAGAGTGCACCGAATCGAATTTTCACGTGGTGCATATTTTATGTGAATGCGATCGATCTCGTTGCACAACGTGTACCATCGCTTTTACGCGTGATCGTATTATGTTATTTCATAATGCTTCGTATGTGTTCGCTTTTGCCGTATTATGGTAGCGTCGAAATTGGGTATGACGATGAGAAAAATCCGCGTTTCGCGTCAAATTACATATTCGAATAATCTAACGTCGGGTCAAATTTGAAGGCTGTCAATTTTGTCGAAAACGTAATAAGGGTCTTATAAGATTTCAAACACGGATTTCTATTAACATATTTTTGGGATAGGTCGAATATTTCAAATATTTTCATATCCGAAAAGACGCGGTACGTACACGGTATAAATTTAATATCGAACTCGTCACACGCGAAATGGTTCGATTTCGACGATTCTTCACTCATGAATATAATGTAACACGATCGTCGCACTATCATCTTCCGATCCGAGTGCACAACATTCGCGGAACGAAATAAAACGGGTGCAACTGACATCGACAAACTGCACCGGCGAGGTTTCAATTTAACCGCGCGATAGCTTAACTGCGGCCGTCGCATTAAAACGGGTTTGACGAGAAGAAAAGGACGAGACAGTCGTAAAAAGGGAATACGTACGTACACGTATAAATCGGGCACACGGACATAGTTGGAATTTATCGCATTTCTAATGAGAGATGAAAAAATAGATGCATTTGTCAGTGGGAGTGATGCGCGGCGATTTTTACCGAGAACTGCGCGGTAGGTAGGTACAAGTGCAATTGTAACAGAAGAAGTGAAAAAAAATATATTGAATTTTATTTAAAAAAAAAAGTTTATAATATCAATTTAAAAACATTGATAATACAGACAGAATCGTTTCAAAGCAGTGTATATTTACTCAAAAAATATTATTCAAACAATACGTTATCATTTTTGGTTTATTCATTCCGTATCGTTGCACGGAGACATATTGAGTTTCTTATTCGATATTTCGAAATTTGTATTCGTACAATTACAGATATTCCGAGTTAATATTATGCAAATTTAGTATTGTACATGCGCATAAACATCGGAATGAATGCGCTTCTACCAAGGCAATATCGGTGCATAAAACAAACACGAAATGCAGTGAATTGCACATTCGCCGGATTATATCGCATGTGTGTATATTAATCGAATTGTATGAAAGCCGTGATTCATGAGTGCTGCTAACGTATTTTGTTTATTAAGTTAAAATTCAATCCGTAATATATTGCAGCTACCAAACTTTAATTCGGTTTGATAATTAAGTTAAATGCACTGCGGACACAGACACGAAAAGACATGTCGAAAAACCGAATAAAACACAAAGAGGCCATCTCGCAAAGTCAAACGTGCAACACATTAAGGAGCCGTCGAGCCCGTACACACAACGAGCCCTCCTTTCTGTTCGACGATTCGGTTAATTATTACGAACCATTATTCCCGGGGAATAAGCGAATTATTGTGCCGTTTGCGCGCCGCGCTCGCGTTATAAATGCGATAATAGGCGTCGTAAAAAGCGCGAGTTTTGAACGCGCTCGAACGGGCGCCGGCCAAAGTGGAATATTTACTTTTAATGAAACGTTAACAACGAGTTTATAACGAACGACGTTGGTTTAACGTCAACAAAAATCATTAGGGGCAGATGGCGGTGCGCAACGCGAGCGCCGCTCACTGGGCCAACATCATTTTATAACCTCATAATTTCCGAAGGTATTGTCTTGGCGAAACGGGTTAATTGAGGCGGCGAGGTCGGCCATGAATTATCTATTGTGGTGACCGGCGGGCCTGCGAGCACCCTTTCCCCGAACTAGTCTCATCTGTTTGTTTTAATGGAAAACATTTGTTCTGAGCGAACGGTCGGATTTTCGGCGGAGTATAATTTAATCGGGACGGGGGTACGAGCGCAGACGAAAAGAAACCGTACAAGTTTTCGAGTCGGGGGAAACGCGAAGCTCCCGAAACCAATAAAACTGGCCGGCCGTTCCACCGACAATAATAAAACCGAACGCACTATAAACTTAATTACGAATAAACATTTTAACTGGCTCACGACTGATTCACCCCCGCGTCTCAGCCACTTTCTGAATAGGTTCCACACATTCGTCTGACGGAGAGTGGCAATTAAAAGACAACAGAGTGTATAAAATGTTCGCTTTTAAACGTGGCCCGTTCGAATTTCAGTGTACGGACATAAATCAAACGGCACGGTCGACTACTTCGCCAAAACAACACACCGACGAACCACCCTTGGCAAGTCACATGCGATGTTGTCATTTGGACTATCGAGCAATCGCTGTAAACAGCGAATTTGCGACGAATTCGTACATATAAAAAGTTAAATGAGAGAACAATGTTCGTTCGACGTAAAATAATCTGATAAACGCGAAGTCGACCTATTAAATTATTTCGATGACGTTTCGTCTGGAACTATCGGCGTTCGGAGAAAAGGTTACGATTTGTAAATCGTCGATGTGAACGAAATGCGACTATAAAATTGATGACTGTTAAATTAAAGACGTGGAGAATTTATTATAATTTCTTTCGACGAAATTCGTCTTTCGCATAACGATAGTAATTTCGCAACGCCGAACTTTTTAAAACAGATGAAGAAGTCAATCTCCATTTCATTAAATTTCCCAAGAAAAATATGCAAGAAACATTGTAATATTAAATAAAATCTATGTAAAATGTGTCGTATAGTAATCAAAAACTCTTTGACGAAAGCATTAATTATTTGGGGAAAATTTGGGGTTGCCGACAATAATCTACAATCTAAATTTCCTTCGTAATTTGTGACCTTATTCATTACGTTTTTTTTTTTCAGCACACTTACCCGCGATCTACGTACGACCATTCATTATGTACGGCCGAAATTCGTGGCGGAATGAAAGGAAAAAAAAAGGCGCGAGCATTTCAGAACACGTCCCTTCCAAAAGACATTATTCAACGTAACACGTGAATAATGTTTCGTATTGTTTTACATACATAATATCCAAACAGTTCGGCGGCTAATTTTCGACTGGGGGGGCGGAGTTTCACACGCGCGCGCGGATTACGACTAGGGACTCGGGCGGGAAATTATCGAATCGTCCTCGGTGAATCCTCGAATTTCCCAGGTGCTTTCGGCGCGTATTAGCCCGTAATACGTGTTACGCACGCGTGTACGTGCCGGTTCAATCAAAAATTACCCGGGGAAACGGAAATAATAAAACGTCGGGGGCGCGATGTGGCGCGACACGGCAGAGGGCCATTAGAACGGGCGGCTACCCTTCTCGCCTAAATCGTTAACGCCGCCATCATCCCCCGCTTAGAAGATCATCCTCGGGGCTTTTCCGTTTTGCGTACGCAAACCTGTGGAGGATTCGCGCTTGGCGAAAGGAAAACGTGAAGCTGATGAACAGCGGCAATTTTCTTGCGCAGCAATAAATATCGCGGGTCGGCCGGTGCTTAACGCGCGCTCGCTATTTATAAGTACGAAATACGTTTATGTAAATGCGCATAAAAAGGGTACTTAGCGTCGTTTTTCCGCTAATATAAAAATCATTTTTCAGAGAATTCCGAGCATGCGAAAGAGAGCATAAAGGGACGCGAATTCTTGAGTGGCACGAGCGCGCGGACATTTGCGGACGCGGTACGCACGACAGTTTGAAATATGTCAACATTAAGCGCGCAAAGCTTGTAATGCCATAATGCAATTAGAGGGGATGAAAAATCGACACCGAAATGAGACTCTAGCCCTAAACTTAACCCGAGCCCTAACGACATATTTGGGATGTCCCGCCGCTACATGCTCGTTTTTGAGCAGACACAAAAAAAATATGTTGAATTATACGGGCGGGTGAATATAGCCAGAGTGAATTCGGAAATGAAATATTAAACTTGGCGAAAATATTTTTCTCACGGCCGCGTTGATGAAATCAAAAAGATCGTGTAATTACCGTGTTGTAATATCAATTCCGTTATGCGTAATATAATGAAAAAATTAACGAATTATAAGAAAATATTTTCTACGATCGTGATAATATAATTTCATCACGTTGAACCGAACAAATTTTATTCCTATCTTTTATTAGAGCACGTCTCGAGAATTCCGTCCTTAATCTTATACATTTGTCACGAGACAATAAAGTCGTTTGCTGTGCAAATAAAAGGAACACTTTCACGTTTCCATGATGTACGAATGTCAGATATAATTATCCTATCTGTTGAAGAGACGGAGGCTGGCTTCGAACATGCTATGACATATATTGTGTCGACCCTAATAAATTTGGTAAAAAGGCATGTAGCGAAAAAAAGTATCAAGCCAGTGGCATTATCGTACTGCTGAGCCCCCTCTATGATTAATGCCATTTCCAATTTTCAACGAAAATACCCAGTCTAGGGATCGTAAGAAAAAAATAAGAAACTTTTTCGCGCTACGTCGTACATCACGAGCCAATACAAATGTCTATCGCATTTAAAAAATGACATTTCGTACCATTTGTAAAAATGACTTATTATTCAAATATGCGCAATTTTCGACGTAAAAACATTACAACCCTCCGAACTATAATTCTACTTAATCCAAAGCGTTTCAAAAACTATTAAATCTAAATAATCATATAATCTACGCCGGTATGAAAAATGGGTTAAAACGTCACCAAATCGACGTAGAGCGGAATGAACGTTAAGAAACTACCGAAAGTAACCACCGTTATTCTGGCAAAGAACGGGGTTGAAATTTTAAGGCATTTCCATATATCATCAATCAGTGTCTCGCAGTATGTATACATCGCTGTCTGTGCATGCGAGAAATTTTGTATAGAAATGTGTTGCGTAAACTCAAAACGCTACCAAATGTGTATTTGAAAACGTACACTTTTTATTCGTAACCAGCAATAATAATGGTTAAAAGATTGCTGGCAATTTTTATACAAATTTAGGATTTAAAACGAAAATTTATATCGCACCGAGATACACTCGGGCTACATTTCCATCGCTAACGGACGCAATAAAAATTAATCCAGCAAAACGTTATAATCCAACCGAAAATTATACGAATCCAATAATTATAAGCGCCGCGGTAAACGTATCGAATACAATGAGAAATGAAATAACGCAATCAAAAGCCAGCTAATTACGAACGGCTCGAAGCACCTAGAACGTAGAACGCCCGGAATCACGGATCGACCCGATTTTTTCACGAAAATTTCGAAACCTTCAGAGAAAAAAAACGCAAAATTTTCAAAATAGACTCACCTGAGCTTTTGGCCTGCGCGCCGACGACGACAGCCAGCAGCATCAGCAGGAGCGACATCGTCGAGAAGCACTGTCGCCTTTTGACCGTCGCAGCGGCCCCGCGGCGATGACACCTCACAAAACAGTCAGCGAACGTCTGCACGGCGGCGGAGGCCCAGCGGGCGCCGAGCGGGGGGCGCAGCGCCCCTCGGGAGCCTCCGCCCCCGCGGCGGGGCCTTAAACTATCGTAACAACACTTATCACAGCACTGTCCGTCGCGGCGATGGTGGCGGAGTGTGCCGCGGCGGGGGTCGCAGGGCGGCGTCCCCGGCGCGGCGCCTCCGCCCCCCGGGGGCTGCGGCGGCGTGGGGCGCCAGGCCGACGACGGGCGGGGGCGCTGCCACCTGCCCTCCTCCGAGGAGGCCATCGCGTCTCTACGCGGCGTCAGCGTGGCGTGTTGAACCTCGGCCGTGAGCCAGGTCCAGTTTAAATACCTGCGAATCGAAAAATATCGTTGTTTAGTCATTGTGTTTGTGTTGGAAAATTGATTGTGCGGGTTTGGTTTTGTGAATTTGTTGCGTGGTTGTTGTATTATACAATGCGGGCGTTGGTCGAATATTGATAATTCGACGCTGTATTGATAATAATTAGGATTGATATCTTTATGTACGAAGTTGAAAAATGGAACGCGATGTCGAATATCACATTAGAATCGTCGAAATATTACTATTATTACGATTTGAAGGTTAAAATCCTATTAAATGTCGAGTCGTAAAACGAAATGGAATATATAAAATGCGAAGAAGCCCGCCTAATAAGTTATTACGGAACGGAATTAAATTGCGCGCACGGGAACAAAATCGATTGTTCATGTAAACATGAAAAGCCAAACTTTGTGAACTCGTTAGATCCGATAACAATATATTTTATACCGTGTAGCGAAAATCGTAGGAGATATATATTTCTACGGCGGCGGTAGGCAATTCACAGTCTAATAAAACTTCTCACAAACTCCGAAAATCTAGGAACGCCGACAATGGAGGGATGACAAAAGACCCCAAGGGACGGCGCTGCTAGAGAATTCGTTGACAAATCATAATGGCCCGATGCCCAGACTTCTGATAATAATAAATGCCACCTGGGGAGACGATTGTATTAGATAGAACGAATAAATTCCACCGAGATCCAAAGTGGTGTTTGTTAAAACGTAAACTGAGCGTTCTGTAAAACGTAAACTCGACTCGAAATGGCGCTAAATAGCTCGTTCATTCTTGGTCAGATGTGACTAATTTACCAAATTTCTGCATACCTTGCAAATCGAGGTCATGAATCATAAATAATTTTCGTTAAATAATATGATTTTTGTCCTATGAAGCGTTTACGCAATTGATAAAATTAAAATGTAACAGCACATAAAGAAAATGTCGACGATTGATATTTCAAAATGATTTACAGCATTTGTCCGCAAAAAAATTGAAAAATGGGTGTTAGCAATGTCAATAAAGTGCGGCAACAACAATGGACACTTCTATAAAGGAGCCATTCTCGCGAAAAAGCTTTAGAAAGCACTACAATAGGGTCCAATAGGCCTCAGAGAACTTGGATCCAGAGTAAATGCATTTATGTATTTACAGAGCAGATGTAATGGTGAATCGCTTACTTAAATACTAATGTAATCGATTTCGAGAGGCTTTTCGGAGATGAAATTTTCGCGAAAATAAAAAAAAATTAAAGAAGTATGACTTTTAATGAGAATGCTCGAATGTGCATAGTAAAAGAAACGTTCACACTTGAGGCTCATCGTTCTTGATTGACAGATCGATCAATTACACTCAAATAAAACTATCGAATCCCTTTCATGCAAGTAACGTGAAAAGCAAACAAAACAAGGAAGAACGACTTACACAGCGCGTTAATTTAAATCTGTTGAAGCGTGTATAATGCTGGATGTGTAATATCAATCCAGACGAACGAGTGTTCTATTGAATTCTTACTATTACAGTACTAACATACATACAAATAAGTGTGAGGTTGGAATTTCCAACACAACAATGACCACGGTAAGTATCGCGACATTTTTTGTTAAATGTAAGGATTATGTTACGTCGTTTCTTAAAAAAAAAAAATTAAATACAAAATCAGGCGTGGGACAGACTCACAAAATTGAATAATAATTTTCTTTGGAAACAAGTTAATGAAAATTTAATAAAAAAAATATATCGTGGAAAAAATAATGCAAAAAAAAAACATGGACAAAAAATGCATGCGGGCTGTGAATAAAAGGCGACTCATATCACAGAGCGGTTCCTCTGTAATAATCGGAAGACCGGTCAGATCAAGCGAGTCGTAATATGACCTGCAAGGTTGTTGACCGTCGTTCTAATCCGTAATGTTGGTTAATTATTCGCCTCCATCTCTAAGGGCTAAACGCTACAAAATTGGTATCATAAAGCAAACAAATAAGTTCGAGAGAACGAGAAAAAAGGGCAATTTACAAAGTAAAATATCGGCATAATCAGTTGCAGACGTGTACGAAATAAACGAAAGTGGAGGGCGAGTTCCAAAAGCGCCTTCGCAATTGTTTCCAATTAGGAAAATTATAACTTCTCAACGGCGCGGGGGGGGGGGGGGAAGCGATGCTCAAATAACCGAATTCATTCCAGAATCGCTAATTTCGCCAATCATAAAAAAAAACACAGCAGCACAACACAATCAAGAACGGTCCGAATTGCAATCCGCGCGACAAAACCACCGAGACGCCGATCGAATTACGACATCGGACGGCCGAATTAGCGACGAGAAAAAAGCACCGACGATACATCAACACGTCCGGACCCCGATATTTATCCCTCGCGCGCGGTTCGGCAACAACGTCGACTCGTCAATATGCGGCGCACGCACCGGGACGCCCGTATAAATATTTGTTTTGCGGGATTAAAATCCGGCGAAGAAACGAATCTAGCCATTGATTGGCCCGGCGTGTGTTGTGTGCGCGCTTACCATCATGCCACATGTGCTCCACAAAGATGGCCGAGAGGTGTGCAAGGGGAGTGACCCGCTCCCGGGGCACGTAACAAAACGAATCGGCCGGAGGCACGCGATGGAATTCGGTAACCGGAGACTCGCAACGAAGGCTCTATTGGACGGATGGTGGTGTCCAGGCTGTGGTCTCTGGTCCCAGTTCGTGGGCTCGATTTTACCGTTCGGCATTATGGTGGGATTAGGCGGATAAAGAATAATTTATAACCGCTGTGAGCGCGCCGCTATCAAAATATTTATACGCGCGACTCGATTTCTGAGAAAAAATTGATGCCGCTGCAATCTCGGGCGAAAATGGAACGAGGGAATATAATATAATGTTTCGACGTTGAAATATGTACGGAAAAATAGAATGAATGCGCAATATAATAATATCGTATTAGTAGTATGGGCAATGCGATAAATATTCGATGAGCGTAAAAAATGAATAAGTTTTCGAGATGTATAAAATATTGTACGAAATATTTTTATGGCATGAAAATAATGGTCGGGTTTTAATTTTTAATGCGTTGGAATATCGAGGATCCGCAGCGTTATCGGAAACACAATATAATAAATACGTACGCATAATGTATGGCGAAATTTCGTGCAAAAAGCCAATGGTTGCGTATTAATATGTAACGAATGTGTATTTCACGTGGGAAAACGTTTAAAAAGCAATACGTGAATTATAAATGGCGAAGAGGTTTATTCGGCTCACAATCTATTAGGCACACCACATTAAATCATTTTTAACTGCAAACAGCCGAGATAAAGCTGCTAAATCATTAATTTCGGGGTCTTTATCGACGAGATCTAACAATAAGATATCGATTTGTATGGCGAAACCGAACTTGAGCCAAAAGCATTCGCAAGCGACAAAGAAAAAAATTAATACGTATCGGAGAAGAATAATATTTCTAAATCTGACGATAAGCAACATAATATATAAAAACGCGATCGTTACTCAAGTAAACGACTACGAAATTTCAGTATAATACACTTGAAAGTCGAAGGGAATTCCACAAGATCATATATTTTGATACACAAGCAAGGTTGCTCATAAAAGTGAACGATGGATTCATTAGTTACGATGCACGTAAACGTCCATAATAATTGACGTATTGTTGACGCGCACAAATTCAAAAACATCAAATGCCATATTTACGACTGCATTTTATTGCAACTCTAATAAAGTAATTGTTCACTACGCTTTATAAGCGGACCGAAATTCAAGCATAAAATATAACATTCAGCACATTTGATTTGACAACATGAATCATAAAACAGTAATATATCAAATATTCATGCAAATTGGAATAGCAATTCTTCGGCTATTTTATCAATTTTTAAACACCAATTACGGAGGGAACAAGTAAATTATTCGGCGCAAACGCAATTTTCCCGGATCGAAATTTTGTAACCTCGTAAAAACTCATCTACGAGGGAGCAACACTCACACATAGTCGTAGCTGAAATTTTCAACAGATTATTGTCGTCGCGCTACGTTCACACGTCATAAACGGAAAATTCGAAGGGGGACGAAAAATCGCGTTCCAGTGATATTCGACAAGTTATTTTAAAAGGTAATATAGCGGTGTACATATAGACACGCGCCTGGGAATGGATGCAAAGTGTGATGGCCCCGGGCGGCTGTCGATTTTCCACCCCCAAAGTCAACACTGATGGATGCGCTCTTTGCAAGAGTTCCAACCCCGAGTGATTCATGCCCGTTTTACATATTTCTTATGTACCTATGCGGGGCTTGTACGTCTTAAGCCTCGGTGTATCTGGAAGTTATTTAACACGTAGCGAACGGTGCTAGATTGCGCGCTATCTCGAACGTTTTCATATTGCGCCCCTCAACATGATACGTGGTTTGCTTTCGAGGATTCGTTGTGAAAACTTTCAACTCGTATAAATTTATATATTTTTACAAGTTTGAAAACTGGTAAATGTCGGAAAGTATCGCGGGATAGAATTGATTTGTGCTATTGTTGGAATCACGCACGGAAAAGAGTTGTAGCACAAAAACAATTCAAAGAAACAAAAATAAGGCGTGGTTAATTATACCCACTACTTTGTTGACTTATCGTACGTGCTTTGCTTTTAGCAATAACAGTAGTTCGTTTCGGGTCAATCGCATGCACATTTACAACCAATGAAAGTGTGAACGAACCGCAGGTATCAAATAGGTCATTAATTTATATTTCATGTACAACACTCATATGTGTATCAAAGCGCACATCAACATTAAACCTAAACAAATTCACGCACACACAACAAAGCTTTAATTTCTACATTCCGTCCGCAAAAAGCACACACACACACACACACACCCAAACAAAAATCAAAACGCACCGCATTCAAATCGGAAAAGCCCCCGGTTTTCCGGAAAAGCGCGGCGTGTCCATTTAAAAGCGAGATGGTACATGTTTTAATCATAAACCGATTTATCCGGCCGGCCGTTCCGATATCCGGGCGGCCGGTTTCGGCGGGATCCGCCGGCCGTATAAATATTAATTCGGCCGTTTTCGAGAGGCCGACCGCGGCTATGAATAACGGCCCGCGCTGATCCGACTTGTTGTTCGCACAGCGCAACAACAAAGAGATCTCGAAGAAGAAGCGGAGGTGCGTGGTTCGGTACGGTCGTGTCTGGAGCAGAGGTGTGTATTACCGGGCGTCGTCTGATCGGCGTTGTTAACGGTAAATAAGCGCCGGAAAAAATATTATTTTGTACCGTAAAATATCCTATTAAGTCGGAACGGCTAATTTGCATCGACTCACACTGATTTATGGGTAAAACTACCGCATATGTGTACGTGCGCACATATCGAAGAAATACATTGTGTATTGGACTGTTAGAACGTGGGTCCTCAAACTTATTCGAATCTAGTTTAGAATCTTCGAATGAAAGATTCAAAAATATACGATGTCGTTTGAAAAATGGGTGGATGTGTACATTTTATTTTAGGGATGAAACTCTTGGTGTTCCGAATTTTATAAATTGGTGGCCCCTAGGGAAGTCTGAATTGAGAAACTACGTATTGGAGCATCGATACGAACTCGTATTAATGGCTTCATTGTATATCCATTATATTATGCGTTAGGTTAGCCCCGAGACAGCGGGGCTCGACCCAGGGTTCAAAACTAAAGAACATCCACCATTATTAATAATTTTACATGCAAATCCCGAACGAGGCATATAAATTTTGAGCGAAGTGTAAAATTTATAAATGATGAAGCATCCTTTATTAGAACTTTAAACATAACGCAAAGGTATATCGCTCGCAACGTAGAGTACAACATACACATAATCAATACGGGCAATCAGCGGTTAAAAAAATTAACTCACTTTTATAATACTTGAAGTACTGTTACGGGAGTTACCTTGCTACACTTTACCGACTCTGGAAACGTTAAGGATACTCAAAAAATCCATACAAGGTTGAATATTTATTTTACGACTACAGTCGTAAATACCCGGAAAAGGTTTTTTTTGTTCTTTACGTACATTAAGGTCGTTTTTCCGGTGAAATTTTTATAGCATGCGCACGTGCAAAACTTCAACTGTATATCTGTCGGATCATGCAAAGCAATAATTTTCTCATATAAAAAAGCAGAGGAAAGTTGCACATGCTTCAATAAAATTCGATTATATTCGAATCGATTAAGTCATATTTTATTGTGCGCTCAAACGAGCATTAATGCAAACGGTACGTACGCCTTTATGTTCGTATGTTCGTAAAACTTGATATTCAGATAGAGTAGGATCCACGTATGACACAATGATGGTTTTGAAAAATTAATATGCAAACACCGTCATCTGTAATTATAGTAGGACGAAGCGGGTCGTCGATCAAACATACAATACACAAAGCACATCATATCTACAATTAAACGTGCTCATATTAAAAATTCTAGCCGACACTCAATCCGATGTCGTCGTCTTACGTGTTTCGATACATTCTATCGATTTCTATTCAACAAACAAAATTTATGATGTACATTACAAATAACGTAGTCCACTCAGACGTTGGTCGTATTTTATAGATTGTTACAAAAGCTCATTATTATTGTATCTTACATTGGGAATAATTCATTACAATATCACATAAAATCCGGCCAACACATGTATCGTAAATACCGATAATGTTACCTAACGAGAGAGAAAAAATAATTCAAAACATTAACCGCACGCCTCATGTGAGAATTCGATTTTAATTTGACGTCTAAACAGAATGAAACGTCCATTGTGCCAAAACAACTTTCACTGGCGGCAAATAAAATAACAATAAAAGATGACGTACAACATTCGAATAAAGTAATTCGCTATTTAACTCACAACAATGAAAATGCATCACGAGCGAAACAATATGCAAAATTCGCACGGCAAAGGCGATCGTCCAAAAGGACCAAAACGTCGTCGGGCACGAAGCGAGTTAGTGCGGGGAGATTTACGCAAGATCAGCACAGAAATAGCATTGTCATTCGGTATGTAGATGAAAGCGAGATATTAAATCATTTCCATCACTGTAACCGATACCGGCATGCAAATCAGACAAATACAATACCTTGAGGGGATTCGTCTGCGGTGTATTGAAACGTCAGTCTAAGGGTTTAAGTCTATCGACTTTCACTAACAATAACACTGATTGATTGTCGGTAGGGTTTTGGTGAAATATAATATGTACTAAAAACCGAAACATAGTTGTGGAAAGTGTAATTGAAGCACTAAACTTGCGCGGAGCATTCCTACCATTGTTCATAGTGCAAATACCCCTGTTCGGATATGTACTCAAAATTGGAAAATCGAAAAGATCACCACGTACTCGAAGGTAGGTCATGTCGTAAAATGTAATAGAACTTTGAACAATTCGATGCGATGCGATGGGATCCGATAAAAATTCTCGCAATAGAAGATGTATATCAGAATACATGCACGATCGATTCAGAATTTATATAAGCAAACTAGTAACACTGAATGAATACGTAGACGATTTACTTTCCAATATTTTTACAAGGCTTTCGAGGAACTTACAAGAAAAATTTCTGACAATAAAACTCGAAGAAAAGATAGAACACACCGAAATTAATGCAATATTTTTCGAGTCTAACAGATAGTAGATTGCGCGCGGAAGGTTCCCGGGAGATTCATGACCCAGGTTAAAATTTAATCCCTTTCTTGCCACTTCCCAGCCGTACCCAGAGCAACTAATCGCCTATTAACTTTTCAATTGCTCTGATGACGAGACGTGATTAAAATCGACCGGATCGTCTCGTTTTTGCGCACGGTTGTAATCTCGTATACAATTTAATTTGTGCACGGAACCCATTAAAATAATGGAATTCGTCAACGCGACACAGACGGACGTGCGAGCTTTTGTGTACACGCGCATACGACATTAACGAAATCATATCCTCGCGTCAAAAATGTTGAACCCGGCGCGGTACGCTAAAAATTTCAAACATTATAATTAAAGAGCGAAATTTTAGTTAAGTCTATACGCATTACCTTTTCAATTTCGCTCGGATGTCGCACGCAGACGGAGACAATCGGGTTGTGATTTCAGAAAAGTCTTTACTCGTAGAAGCGTCGAGTTTGCCCAGAGATAAGAAAACTGTCAAAATTAACTTGCTCACATGTCAACGACAGCTCGACAATCTCTCGCGGTGCCGCCGCAGGTTTAATTAAAAACGTCAAAGTGATACGTCGTACAACAAACATCATAGTTAAATACACGTGCCGTATATACGCGGGTGATGTTTACACGAGCCGTATCCAAACGTCGCCCTCAAAGTCAATTCCGAGTTATCGATGACATTTCGCAGTTCGAAATTTAATTCGCAATTTCCCATGGCAGACTCCGATTGAACTAGATCGATGCGGAACGTTTTCAGATAAAAGCGGGCCCTCTTTTTTTTTGTTCGTAAGGACGGTCCGGCGTAAAAATATCCGCACGATATTTTCAGAGTGTGAGGGTGGTGGGTATGCAAAATTAATGGCACTTGGAGCATAGTCGGCGATAGATGGTGACGTTTCGGCGCGAATCGGCCTCCCTATAATTGGGCGAGCGGGGCAATTAGACCGAGAGCCGAACATACATTTGCACTTTAGTGTGGACGCCGAACCCGACCCGTATCCTCGCAGATTTAAAACGTCGCTAATTATTACCGCGAGCCAATATTGAAACGATAAAAAGCGGACCCCGAACTTGTCAATTTCACTCGATCACTCGAGAGCTCCGCTGCAGATACTGCGAGAGCGGTTAGGTCTTGTTTTGTGAAGAAAAAAAATGTCAGCGCGTCTGAATGAATAATAATAAAAAACGTCGAAAATGTAACATATGAAAAAATTATACGTTTTTATAAGATGTCTCGAAAACATGGGAGTTCGGAAAATCGTGATGAAAATTCAGAAATCACGCACGCACACAGTGCAAACATAGGCACGAACGCACATATTATTCGCACGGTTTGCCAATATTTTATTTACTTCGTATTCAGAGAAAACTTTCCAACAATCAATCACAAACGTGCCAAAACAGCTTATAGAGAAGAGTGCTGTTTTTCAACGTCAGTAGAGGGTGGAAAAAAAGAAAGGTAAAATCTGAAAAAGCGGCCGGGCCGTGAGAAGGGATCCCGAAAACTATTTTCGATATAAAACGCTACCCGTGAGAATCGAACATGGCAAGATTTAAAAGAAAGTTTACAACATTACCGAACTTCGGAGCGATAGATACGTGAAAAGATCTGGCACTGTTTTAAGATAATGACAGTGGGAGGTATATTTCGTGCGACGCGTACAGAAAATGAACTTGGATATGTAAAAATGCTAGACGTAACATTTTCCATTAGAGCGTTACCACGAAAAGAGCTATGAAAGGGGGAGTTTTGATTTACTTTCTACCAGACAGAAACTCTCCGTCTTTCTTTGATCGTAACAATAGACCACTCTCTCATTGTCTACGAGACAGACAAGTGCGTCGCTTACCCTTGGAGACGAAATTAAAAAGTGGTAAAGAGTGAAAATGAGCACCGCGCGTGCTATAATTTTTTCGAAGAATATAAAAAAAATAATATGATATATTATAGTTGCGTGATAGCAAGTGCGAGCGCCTATACAACACCTTCAAAGAAAGTGGCTTGTTTTTAACAGAATTTCGTCGGTAAAAACCACATGACGTAGCAGTTCTAATTTGCAATATATTATGTTTCCGATGTAACATTAGATGTTATTAATCAATACACATTATTAATAAATCGCTTACAGAGTTATTTTTGTTAGACATATGCCAAATCAAATTGAATGTATTTTAAATATAATTTCATTTTCATAAATTAATGTGTAGTTGCGTTTGACGTAAGTTTCTTATCGATAAACTGACAGTTCGAAAATCGACTAACGAGTAACTGAATGACATAATGTAAAGTAGTTTTTTCACTATTGAATTCCATTGTGTATTATTCATTGATATATTAAAAAATTAAGTATGGTGCATACCTATAAATAATATAAGATATAAAAAATAAGATTATGTATCACAAAATCTAAAAATATGATTAGCAACAATTTTCGTGACCAAATTTTGTTTCAATCGCCCCACGATTTGATTGCAGCCGACCCCAGCGATATTTCATTCAAATATTCATAATATGCAGCAGTTTTCCAATGTACGTAATGGATATTACTCACAAATTTCTCGCCGCCTGTTGACTAATACTTTTTGGCTTTGTTATTTTATACCTATTATGACTCCTGCTAGTTTTCGTTCGTTATTTTTTTTTTACGTTCATCCACCGATTGTAATATGCACATGAATATCTAATCCATTAACGCGAAAGTTGGGCCCGCTACAGCGGTGAATTACGCAGTCTGGGTTTATGATAATCCACTTTGGCCGGAGCCAGACAGTCTGCACCCCCATACTCCTCGTAAACAGGGAAAAGGGGCGTAATGAATTGAGATCGTACTCTCTGATGAAACAGATCAAGGCCCTCCTCTTGATCGACGATTTATACTGCGATATCGCGACACTCTAGAAATACTTAATTTGAGACAAAGTACGTATAATATGTTTGTCACTTACGAAAACGTTTGACGATCACTCTGTATAGAGGCAAATGAACCGTAGAGCCAATTTGAAACCTCAAGTGGAGAATCACAACGGTTAAGGGGCGAGAATTGATCGCGAAGTATTTGTTTAACTTAAGCTAGAGTTGCAACTTAAACCGGTATACGTAGTGAAAATCATCGCGATCAATTTTCACTTATCGGGCAAATTGTACAAATCTTTCGAGCGATAGACAATACTAGGAATAATAATTCTATTGTGTCAATTTCGAATGAAAAGATAAACGTTCAAGTGGGTTGATAAAAATTGCAAAATAAAGGATAGTCATAAAAAATAATTATTAATGGCGAAAAATAGAGTAGAGTGTACGTCACGTGGGAGATGGATCAAAGCTTTGGGTCTGCCATTCCAAAAAAAAAAATTAAAGCACGGTTTAAAACAGAAATGGAAGGACTGGTTATGTATCCTAACGTGTGTGGTCCAGCCCTCTGGAATGAGGGACGCTTCTGGCTCATTTGATTCACGCGAATATGTCAAAGGGATTTCGCAGAAAACAGTCAACCGTACAATTCTTCGTATCGCCACATTTACAAAGCAAATGATGACAGGGAAAAAAGTTATGAAAATTTATTGCTTTTACTGCGCAGTTGTTTTGGTTGAAAAAACTGCATGGCTCGTTGTAAGTACATAGTTCGTAATAATGACAATAGGAAATATCAGAATTGAAAGGAAACGATGAATAGAAATGGCATTAATATTCCTAGCAAATATATTAGTAAAAATATTCGTAACATTGAAAAATGTGTGTACGATGGCACATGCATAAAATATTGATGGGAAAATATAAAACGAATTATAATAATACTATCGACAATGGAGAGGAAAAATCAAAAAAACTCATATGATAAAAATAAGCCAATTCGATATTCAGAAGAATATGAAGTTTCCGGAATGGCTAGAACCTACAGTTACCCAAGATTTGCCATAGGCAAACAGAGAAAGGAACGATTCTCGTTCGATACCCTCAGAAATATATTCCCCACTATGAATTTCAATGATTTGGTATTACCTGGAATAAAATCCGGGAAATCCCAGGCGAGTTTCGCAGACACTATTGCTCTCTTATTCAAGACATCGATCTGGTCGTTCGCCTTGCCGCCTAGCACTATATTCACGGCCCGCCCGACTTCAACTTTTATTTTTTTATTCATTTTGATTATATTCGAATGTTACTTATCTGGTAAAGTCGGCCATACGAACATAATGTCTGCGAAAATTGAAGAAAAACGAAAGCAAAAATTGAAAACTGAATCGAATTAAAATATAATTACCAAGGGGATTGAATGCTTTTTAAACGCAGAACACAATTTGAATAATTGTCTTGAGGGTGGTTTTACAGAGTATTGAATTTTACGGTACAACACGATACATAAGCGATTATTCTTAGATTAAATAAAAGCTAGGTAACGTGAACGAGGGATCGATATGAAAAACTAGTTATGAAATGTACAATATAGCGAAAAACTTGACAATCGTCGTATATTCTAAGCTCTCATCCTGAGACGTGTGAACCGAACGGTGAATTCGACCCGAGTTAGGTAAGTCGAAATTAATTTCCATCCAACCTTCCCCTTCCTATAAGACATCAATAGACGAGTAATCTTCAAATTTCAAACACGCCCCGTTTCAGAATCGACTCCCGTACTCCCTTCGTCGTTACCATAGCGGCAGGCTAGACAGGAGGGAACATCGTCAAAATACACACAGAATACATATAAAACGAGCATCTTCTGCAAAGCCCCGCACAATAAAAACGCGACAACCGCGCTCGTCGAACGAGAAAATAATAAAAATCGGCCACAAATTGAACGATATTTAATCTGACGCGGCCGAAACGTATCTGGAAGAAGACAAAAGGAGCGATATCAAGCGGCGCTAAGAAGCGCGTCATTTGTAAATCCCCGATTTTCGCAAAAAAAAAAAAAAGATAAAGGTCTGTATAAACGAGACAAGAGGGATTTACCATGACGAACGAAGCAGAAGACGTAAAGTTCGGTATCGCGACTGAAAAAGGCAAAAAGGGATGAGAGAATGTACCGGAGGGGCGGCGGTGGTAGAACGTACAGTGGGTATCGCGAGGTCCCGTATCGCGGGACCGGCTGCAATCGAATAAATCATTCTAGTGTAAAGCGAAAGGTCGTGAGGTCGGAAAAACCAGTAATGAGAGTTTTTGTCCTTTTTCCAGGATTTAACAGCACAACCGCCCCGGCTAGCGTCGGGGGTTGAAAAAAAAGGGAACGAGAACGGGCTAATATCGAGCAGCGGCCGCACGGAGAGCACACACCCCGAAACACACACAATATTTTTCTACTGGGAAGATTGTGCAGTATTTATTATAATGGAACTGTCGTTCCCGTGTGGAAAACATAAAATACGCTAAATAAATGCTAGATGTTATCGTAGAACACGGCACCGATTCAAAAATCTTTTAATTATAAATGTATCCTCGGTAAACGTGTAAATCCGAAATAGGAAGCACGTTTTTGACAATATTAAAAAACATTTTTTTTTAATAGCGATGACTTTATAATGTTTGAACGTAATGTGTTTAATTAAAAAGTTTATATAGGGACACGAAAAAAAAGTTATGCTATTCAAGACTAAACACAATAAAACATTCACAAACTTCGACTCTATATCATTTTATGCGTTGGAACTTTGTTTAGAATAAACAACTTTTAAAATTTGTTCCGAAATAAAAGAATACACCGAACTAAGCGAGAAGTCGTTTATATTTTTTTTTTTGCATCACGTTCAATGAAATATGTAAAGACATTTGATACGATATCAACGCCGCCACCTATTCCCAAAAAATTCATTCAATTTCAACACCAACAAAATCGCAAGGTCGCGCAAACAATCGCCACAATCGAATTTCGAGCGTCAAGATTCCAAATTATTGCGTCGAAACGTAACGATAAAAATACCGCGTGAAAGGACTCCGAAGAAAAGGTCATTGTTATCAATACCGCCAACAATGGAATCGATTGAAACGCGAAAAGAATCTAAGCGAAACAAGCTTTCGAAATTGCGAGGGTTGAAAGAACTGCTCGCGGGCAAGAACGAGACCATCTCGAATGCGACTAATAAGCCGGCGTCTGCTCATCGACCGCATTCAAATTGATGTCGGCAACAACAACAAAATGATAACCAAAAAAAAAACCCGAAAAGAAGAAGAAGACATGAATATATAAACGTATGAGGGACCCGTGTGTGGAGGTCGGCATTCCTCTCGCGGCGTGCACTCCCGCCTGTACCGTTACCGGAGGACGACCAATATCTAACAATACAACACGGCAACAACAACAACAACACACACCATTGTTGTTGTGTTGTTCCGTCGTCTCGGATCACACACGCTGGCCCTCAGGTATGCCCGCTCGTCCTTGACAAATCGACGATTCGGCCAACTGTAAACTGATCGGACGCGACGTAATGGAAGGCGATCGCGCGATTACAAGGGTCTTCGGGGTGTGCACGGTTTTCGCACTATCGAATGACGGTCGCAAAAAATTAATTATTAGATTCGCGATCGGGAAAATCTCCGACGGATCCTAGAGGTCGGCGGCGCCGTTACGGTTGTTGCAGAGCCGCGCGCGTAAAAAAGCAGTATAATAAAGATATGGTAATTTTATCGGCTCGTTCACATGATCGATTCAATAACTGTGATGTACGATTATGTACGATAAAGTGTTGTACGATAAAACGTTCGGTGTACATCAAAAGACAAAAGGTACCGACTGCGACGGTTCGTAAACAAACCGAGATCGGAGCCGGAGATTGTTCTTTCGGAATAATAAGTGCGTACTCATTATGCAGTTTTAATTCTTATGCGAGCAACATTAGGAGATTCGTGACCGAATGGAAACCCCCCCCCTCCGACACATAATACGTTCGCAAATTTGTTGCAATTTGAAAAAAGAGTACGTAACGAATTTTATAGTCACGAATGCGAAAGTCGCCAAATTACACGGCGGTGAAAAAATAATGTGTTAATAATATGAAATAATCGAGACCTCGAGGAAAAAAATATTTAATTTTCCCGACGACTATTTTTGCGAAATAATTCGAAAAATATTCCGATCGCCGACATAATGGAAGCACGCGAAGAACTCCACCTTATCGCTCACGTCATATTTTATTCTAATACATAAAATTTCAATATCTTGTCGACGGACGACGCAGCCGAGCGCTATTTACATATCCCGAGAACGTACACACGGCGTCGTAAAAGGAGTGCATATGCACTTTACGGCGACATCGACCATTACCAATGCTGATGAATACCACCGCTAAATAAATTCCCAGCAAAGCGTATCGAATTTTAAACGCACGCGTCTTCAACGTTCGATTTTGCGCGAGCGCTGCGAGATCTCCGTTGCGTCACAGACACGTACACGTAGAGCCTCTCGTGCCGAGGAGGGGGCTTCAAAAAAGCGCATTACTGCCGGTAATGAGGTGTTTGTGAGGAGCGTTTTTGGGCCTCTGCGTGAGTGAAAGGAGGATAATAAGGTGGTGGCCGCGAGCGACCCGCGCACACCTCCCGTAGTGCAGCTCCACCTTTGCCACGTTGAATAATGGACGATGGAAAATGTTGGAAATAAAAAAAGTGTGCGTGTAATGCGCCGACGGATGTACGTGGTGGTTCCAAATTAAAAGCAGGTGACAGAAACTAGTTAAGGTGTCGACGTCGAGTGCGCTGCCGGTTATTGTGCGCCGAGATTTATTCAATACGAATGTATGAAATCGGGTTCGGATTAGCTCTTTGTTGGGTGCAGGATCCAATATGTCAGAGGGTTATGCGTCTAATTTAATTGCATGACTATAAAATATTTGTTGTTGTGAATTTTGTGTTAAAAATAATGAATTGTAGACTTTCACACATTCAATTCTGAGTATTTGTAAAATTCGAAGTTTAATCGAATTTCATTTATCGAAACACAATTGGCGATCGAAAGCATTCATGGAAACAACAATAACGGCGGGGTTCTGCGAAAAATCAATGCCGCAATAAAAATCACGGCCGAACGTTAATAATTTTGAATATTCAATTAAAAATCATCATAAAAACGTAGATCCCGCGATTGCTTTCACAAATCGTATTATTCGGTTCCGATAAAATCGTAAAATGCAAATGGTCGAAAAACGAACAAACAGCGAGAGAAGAAGAAGAAGAAGCGCGCGGGTACATTTCGAAGAGTGGAAAGAACAAAATGAGGAAACGCCAAGCGAGATACGGATCCGAGACCGTTCGGAAGCAAAAATGTTTACGATGTTTTTCCAAAATGCAAACAACTTCATTAAATTATTTCTCTGCGGTTTGCCCGCGCGTTTCTCTCCTATCTGCGCGATTCGAGTGCTCACTTTTATTGCGCGACGGAGAATGAAGTCACGTAAACTTTTGTGGATTCTTTACAACGGCTAATATTCGACGTTCGGTTGTGTTCATTTTATTATTGGCATTTCACCTCGACGTTTCGCCATTGTGCTCGCAGACAGACAGTAGTCGTAGCTCGAACAACCCGAGTTTTCACGACGACATCTCTCTAATATTGCTCGTGGATTATACAACTATTGAAATACATGATATAGAAAACAAATTCATCACGGACGAACAAAAGGCGAAACTCTGCGTCTAGAAAAATAAACGAAACTAAATGAATTGATTCAAATTAAGCGCACTTATCAACTTTGATGTGTTAATTTCATTCGACGTTCACGCGTACTTCAATTAGGACTAATTTTACACGAGTTAAAATTCATTGAAAGACTAGCTACAATAAAAGTTGTTTTCGGTACGTATGATGTTCACAGTGAAAATACAATATTGAAAGTTACGACTAGATAGTAAAACTAAATGTATTTCATCAAGTCTACACACCACAATAAAAAGATTATTTTTCAACTGTTTACCATCAATAAAGTTCGAAATGTCGATAATGGTAGTATCTTACACGCAACTTGCGTTTTCACGAACTACAATATTTAAACGAATAAAAAACGTAATAAATTTATATTAAAAAAAAATTATGTTACAGAACTACGCTAAAATTTCCACCTGCTCATTCATTATCTAAAAAAGGTTATTACACGCAATTATAACGACTTTTTGCACAACCTCCATAAGTCAAAACGAACTCTTTACCAAAATATGTGCTCCTTTGATTAGAATCGTGAATGAGTATCACAATTCAAGGCCTAAAAATTTGTGAAAGTGAAATGTTAAACGATTTCCTTCGAGATACCGATGCAGCCAACAAGTACTACAAGTAGATCATAAATGAGTAGCTCGAGGCGTGCAGTTAATTTTGAAGGATCGCAAGCATTCAATCAACTTATAAAAGTCCAAAATAGTACCAACACTAATTAAAACGTTAATAAAACAAAGAAACTAATATGGAACAGTTGCGAAACACAAATTGCGTGCCCATTATAGTATATCACACAATGTCGAACGCGAAATTCGTGCCGAAGCCGACCGGCAGGGATGAATGTACAGAATGAAATATATTCATCAACCGAGTTGTCGCCCCTTTAGTAAACTCATATTTTACCTGCCTTGTTTAGAGATTAATCGGATGGACCGAAAATGACAAATGTCCGCTTCGGTCCGAAATATTATATTATACAGTCCCACAGTTGCACGGCTCACTCCCGTTAGCTTCAATCTTATCTTTCATACGCCTCATTTGTGATTCACGGCACTTCAAACAAATTTCAATTCTAATCCCACCCTCTCTGTTCCTCGCTTTGTCGAAGTAGACGAGATATCTCGACGAAGCGTCGCGAAACAAACGAGCAAACGTTTCAACGAAATGAATATGAAATATCGCAATAAAACTGTTTTCTTTTGAATTTACTCGCTCTTCCTTTATCTCCTGTGACGATGACGAATTGAAAAAGGCGGATATATTAGAGGAGCGATAATACTTTTGCATGATAAGACGAGCCGTTCTCATATCGAAAACGCAAAAGCGCAATTTCCTTTATATGAAAATATATTTACGATCGACTATTTGCACAATACATGGACGCGTTGCTAGACACGAACTATGTATGATTCAAAATTGATATGGCAATCATGATTGGGTTTTACTGTCGTAAGTATTGTAATGATTAGATTAAATTTCTCAGAAAAAGTGAAAACTAGAATATGTGAGGATAGATAATGATACTAAATTATGCGATTGATTCATTCAACGAAAACACGTTCGGAAAAACGGATATGATATCAGGTTATCATCGCTATAAAACATTTCGAAATATCACAGATATTTTAACCGATTGTGACAAATCTTTTCAAAAACCACTTTTTTTACCAAGCACCATCAATACAAAATATATCGAACAACTCGACGGCAGCATTCGACACCTCAAAACTGCAAATTCAACATCCAACCAGTGCTGCCGCTCGGGGGCTCGCCCGAGCCGAACTGTCGAGTTTTTTTTATACATGCATATAAACGTAATTTGTAACGAGCGTAAACTTGAAATCGCAATTTTCCTTCGTTTACTACTAAATTCGAAATACATAAAAATTAAATTTTATCTATCTAGTAACACAAACCCAAATCGCAAACTGAACCATTCTACCTGCACTTTTGTACATCACAAAGGGTAAACCGTCTGTCCCCTATTTTACGAACGGTACAACCGTCCAACAATTCCAAATACCCTTCGCGGAACGTTTCAAGTTGCCTACAATAAAAATTTTATTGCAGGAGACTATCTACTTAACGAATTTGCCATTCGAAGCGGCGTACCACTGTCGATTTCGAAAGTGCATACGTTCACAGACCGCTGAAACGAGCCGCTCTCCCACATCGGGCCATCGTCGTCGCACCTTCGTCTCGGCGAGGGTGTCCAGCCAGGGCAGCACTCGGGGCCGGGGCATTAGCCATTACCGCCGGTGTGTGTGTGTGTGTGCGCGGTGTAATTTAAGAGAATTACACCTCTCGGATTGATTTATAGCGGGCGGGCGGCGCCGGCCCGACACGCCGAGACCAGCTCCGACTGCTCTCTTCATCGACCACCTCGCGCCATTTTATTTTTATTTTTTGAAATGTTTTTTTTTGATATTTTTTGTTTTATCAATTATCCACATATGAGCGTTGCGCGGCAGATACGAAAGTCTTATTAAAAAAAAGGTCTTATCGTCGGAAGTCCTTTTTTGTATTTTATTTTATTTTACTTAACTCGATAAAGGAGTGAGCGAATATTTCACCCTTAAGAGCCGGCCCTGATCCATATTGTAGAACTTTCTTGACATTTATCTCAGTTAACCAGATAAACAGGAAAAACGTGATCGAAGATAGGCCGGAGCTTAGAATACGCTCCTCCGTCTTCTTCGTTTCGTACGGATACGGCATTAAATAAAACGTATGCTCGATAGTTAAACACGTATAAATCATAGGAGCCGCGTGTGTGTATGAAATATTTTTGACATAAAAGACCTGTTATATATTACAGGATAATTTCTCGCCGGGCGCGGCGACCGTAACGGATAGACGGACACACACGCGGGCATTAAAATAAATTAAGCCTAATGTCTATATAAAAAGGCCGAAATTCAAACAGAAAATTTAATTACGTCCGCGTTAAGGTAACAATGGACGCCCTCTACGCGCCCCGTATTTTCACTATGGCGGACGGGTCGTACTTTCATGGAACGGCCCTCCGAGATTGTTTACGACGATCGATAAAAATGGACGAGGGATCGGATCGGAAGAGACTATGACACTTTACTAATTGAACGATTGGCACTATCTGGAGATCTGACCGCACGAGTTAACGAATAAACTGGTGCGTAGGCCCGGCGGACGGACCCAACGCCAGCTTCCCTTGTATCGATACGATCTTCGACAAACCTTAATTTGAACGAGGCTAAATTGAAAATATGTGTTCATTAAAGAATGCATATAAATGTATGATTGTAGAACAAGAGCGACGGCTTGTTAATTATAATTATTATAATATGTTAAAACGGCTTGTCAAAGCAAGAAGCGCGTGGACGAAGTATCCGAGTTGTCTGACTGCACTTGTCATTTTTTTAATCGTTATTTCACGTTAATTAATTGTGTTGTTTTTTTCTCTTTGAGAAACACTTTCATATTGTGCATTTAATATATAAAATGTAAAATTATACGATAACCCCAAAGTTATTTTTCTCGAAACGCTAAAAATGACCTCATAAAGATAAAACCCTAATATTTTTCAAAAGAAACTAGAGATTTTGTACAGCAAAGATATAGTTCGAGAAATTCAGAAGAATGATAATTCCTTTAAATTTCTCTAGGGAAAGATCACCGGATGTTCCAATAAATGTCCATTGAAAATGAAAATACGCAAGCTAACTCGATAAAAACGGACAAACACATACACCCAGCGCTGGAGAATATACAAATTCCACAATATGTTTTTTCCAAGACAAAAAATAACAATCGAATTTAATTCCGACCCACTTTAGAGAATAGCCTCTCTCTAAAAACTTGGACGATGCACGTTCTACGGAGCACGGAGGAGACAAAAAAGGCGACCTTCGCGCACGCGTGCCATATTCCGAACCGTGTCGCTTTCTCGATCCGATCTTTGGGAGGTAGAACAATATCTATTTGTTAGGACTGCGGAATTGAGTCGACAACAGAAATCGATTTCAGAATCGACACCGTCAAAAAACCGAATACGCTCCCCGAATGAACCGAATCGTAAAATATCGTGTCGAGCATTAATGTAAAGTTGCACTATGTAATGCAAGCGACCTGTGCAATTTCACTACAACGCGCTGACTCACCTAGCACTTAAGCAAAGTGCTCTAATATGAAAACAAATCGACTCCCGCAGCGAAACTTAGTCACAAACTTCAGCGTTCGGCAATTAGCGAATTCCGAGAATTTCACCCCCGAAACGCGCTCCTCTATTTTTCCCATTGCGCCCGAGCGGACGCAAATCGCCCGACGAAATACCGAACTCCTGCAATCGCGTACAAAAATCGACCACCATTCCGACGTTAGTGGCGGGGAAACAATGCACCGGCCGAGCCTCGGCGCAAAAACCCCTCTCTTTTCCTCCGACGCGGCCGAGGTGTTATTTTAATTTGAGCCCGAGAGGGTCGGCACGTCAAATTGCGGCCGTTGCAGTGCGGGGAGCCGCAAAGAACGAGAGGAGAAACTTGCGCGTCCGCTAATGCGAGCTTACCTGGGACGACGGTGTGTGCTCGCGGGTTTGAACAGTGGCGGCGGATGGTTTCGATTTTGTTCGATGGATTGGTGTGCGGGGTTTTGTTGAATGGTGGTTGCGCTGCGTGTTTGCGTGTGCGAAGCGTGTGCTAGACTGGCGATGCAGTCATTGTTGATAGCGATGATGCACGTCAAAACATGAGGACAGGGAAAATTGTCGAGGAAAAAAATGGGCTAATCGACGAAAACAACTCTGAGTTTATGTGTTACTACATTTTTGATAGTGGAACAATAATAATGGAAGATAGTGTGCGGTTTTGTGTAATGTTGAGAATACAATTGAATAAATTATTACCTTTTCTGCGAACACATCGTAGTCGGATGCGGATGACAAGTTCATTTCTTAAATTTAAAATGATGACAGTTCATATCTGTTGAAGAAAAAAAAGAAAAAATTATTATTAATTAGAATAAATATAAAAATAGATGTATGTTTGTTTGATGCCATTTCACTCCAACACCATCGCCACAAAAATTGGCATGTATATGTATTTTTTTGGCGAGAAGGTTTTTGTATCATTAAAATAGTGTGACCATATTTCCCAGAATCCAAACCGGGACGGTCTGCTAAAAAAAAAATCCACCCTCTATATAAAAAACGGCCGGCGCGTCGCGTATGATTGTGACAATACGCGGCCTGCTTTATGCTCTTATTGTTAAAATATAAAAAAAGATTATAATCTGGAATGAAAATTTTATAATTGTGTGATAAAAATAACTCGATTATACTTTTTTTCCAATCAGACTCGAAACCGACAACAAATCACACAAACACGACGAACCGTCTGAAAACATCATAAAAGTGACAAATCGATCGGCCGTAAATTTATTTACAACGCAACGCGATCATTGCGTGTATTTTACGTACGATTTAATCGCCGATAATGCGATCGATCCGCGAACACGGAACGCGACTGCAGCAATTCGCGGCCGAATTTATTGCACCGCCGAATTATAAAGTCGGAAAATATCCGGCGAACGTAAATCAAACGGGACGCCATTGACTCTCGTACATAACACCAGTCGGCGAGTCCGTTACGAAACACCGCGCAGAGGAGCGAAAGATAATATAATTCAGCGCGCATGCGACGAGAGCAAGATGCATTTATTTATACGAAAGACACTATCGTAAAAAAGGTGCGGGATAAAAACGTACAATGGCGCTCGAGTTCGACAGCTGCACGCGCGAAAGAAATCGATCGCCCGCCCGTAAATCATGGATAAGGTTTTTGCGCAAAAGTGTCATCCCTTTTGCATATATGCGAAGAGTGCATCGGAACGAGTTTCGGAAAGGTTGCACGAAGCAACAACAATGGAACGGCCGATACCCATCCAAGTGGCGGCCCTCCCCGCCGACTCGCGCGTTCGAGATTGTTATCCGATTGCGATGCGAGAGAGCTAGACGACGACGTGCATCCGAACGGGACGAAGGGAGGTGGGTGCGCGAACGTGTGAGAAGACGTATGTTAATAGTGGGCAATTCGTCGGGGAGCGGGCCTGCCGAGTTGGTGCGAAAAGCGGTGCCCGCGACGGAATTGGCGAGTTCTCTTTTGTCGTTGTGGAAGTGTGGCGGGTGGAGGATTGTTTCGAGTCGGCGGGGGAAGTGACGGTTTCGCGCTGGGTGGTTGCTGCATATCGATTTTTCCGTATGAAAATACAATGGGAGGAAATTTGTAATCGAGGTTTCGTAGCGACAGTCGAATAACCTAATGCCGTTCCTTAACTAGAATCCGCTAATAGAATACACGTTTATTTAAATGGACATTGCATTTCATTCAATTCGAATTATTCACTGCTGATTCCAATTAACGTAAATCAAAACAGACCTTCTATTTTGATTTTTTTTATAAATAAAATACGAAACAACTTTCGCTTTTACATTTTTTTAGCAAATGACTAAATACCGAATCACAATTCATTTATATTTTTATTTTCTGGAATAGTAGTAAAGGATTGAGCAACATTTCGCGGTCCACCGGATGAGAAACGCTACATCGTACGGGACCACTTTTTACATTCCGCAGTCGATTATGAAACGGTACAACAAAAGAAAACGTACGCGATGTAATTCAAATGCTTACGACAGATAATCGCACTCGTTTCAAAGAGCGATCGAATCGAAAAAAGAACGAAAATAAACGCAGACGTGTTGGCAACCCTGGACTAATAGACGCGAGGCGTGATGATGATGTTGTAGTTGTGAATAAAAAAATGTGAACGCTTTAGATGTAATTACGATATCCGTTTCCCGAGCTCCACGACACGGTACAATAAAAGAAGTGGTAATCATAAGTTCAGATGGCGGCATCGATAGACCAGTGAAAGTGAGACATGAAAAGATGCGCCAGCAACAATTGTCAAGAGAGCGATCGTAAGAAAAAAATGGCGAGACCGGATTGTAAAATACATTAGCATTCGCGACAGTCCCGATATAAATCACAATTCGAAAACACATCTCACAACAATAAATCTTAGAAACATAGAAATCCGAAATTGAGCAAAGACTTGTCGTTTAATGGGACGATAAATTTTACACTTAAAAACGTCAATATATTGTGGAAAAAAAGATGGATTAGTAACTTTTACGTAAGACACTTCCTAATATACGCTCAGCATTCAAATTGAGGAAAAAGCTGTGGGATGATTCCGAAGATAAAGCTTTAACCCAAACAAATTGATTTCTATAGAAAAAAAAAAAACCCTCTTCTGAGTTTTATTCAGCAAGTCACCTTCAAGAGCGACAGGATGGCACATCAAAAAGAGATGAAAGACTGCTATAAAAGAACGTGGATGATTTCAAGCGTTTTTGAAAAAAAAAAAAAAGATTACATACACCCCTGCATAATAACTTTGAACTCCGTGCGGAATTTACCATTGAAAATCATTTGAAGAGTGAAAAAAATACAAGACACCAAAGGAAAAAAAGTTGTCGCACATACCATACATTTTCCGTAAGCTTTGCGTATGTTACGTACACAACATTTTCTTATTTTCAGACGTTGTTCACGTCGGGTTAAAGGGTCAAATTAAACTGTCGATTATCCTTTACGAGTCATGTCTAGAACCTTGAGAAATCGCACTTTCTATAGTTAACCTTTCTACGGACGATGGAACGTCGCAGAAATCATAATTGTAGTGGTATTCACACCTGCGAGCATTAAAGGCTAATATTTATCAATTTTTTTTAAATTCAGTTCACGAAAAAATGTTTTCATATAAATTATACAAATTTGATGGTTGCGTTTTGTTACACCCACGCGCACCAGAGTAAAAGGCTGCCGATATTTTTATTTTCGTTTCGCAACTTAAATTTTAGCTATAAAAGTAGTGTAAAATTTATGATTTTCCGAAAATAAATAAATTTTGTTATAAGTCATACTTAAAAAAAGAAAGTTTTAATGCAGCGACAACACGCAATATATCCTATCAATAAAAAAAAACCTACATCTGAAAATTCGCATGAGAATATCAGCCATCTGACATTTATGGGTGTACCAGTTGAAAACTAAACATCAAAAACGATTCTAGATATTAAAGAAAACTTCCTTTCTTCTGATGACTTTCCCGGAGCGATTCTATTCCGAGAGCTCGGCTCCGATTTAAAATGTAAAAGTTCATACGGAGTACAATCAAATCAAAACGAAGAAATCTCGCAAAGTTAGTCGGACAATCTACAAACATGGGCAAGCAATACATATAAATACGGATTATACGCGGTTCGACTGCGACGACTGCGTAAATGCAAAAGTTCGCAAAATGCAAGATTCTTTAGTATTGAAAGCCGATCATGAATATCTTGCATAAGTCGGCGAGTCGCGGGCTTAGATCGCACCCGATAAGGGAACAAACAACATATTATATCGAGAACCGGCGGCAACGGGTTACTCAACATTTCGCATTATCGATAAGGGGCCACATAGAAGTCGACAGACGAAAGTAACAAGCGACAAATGTCAATCTCGAAAGGCGAACGACGAAAAAAAAACAGGAATCCTGATTACCAGCTAAGAGCCGACCGAAAAAATTTCATGCGAAATTCGAAAAGACAGCCGGGAACGAGATATTCGAGCGATTGCATTTCTCCCGAGCGAATAGCGGATAATGAGCGCCGGGACCGGCAAAAGGGCCGTTTTAACGCGCGAAACGATGTTTCATTCTTATTTTTTCGTTCTCGAGTCTACGAATGGTAGCCGCGTGTGTCTCTCAATGGGTCGGACACGAAACAAAGCGAAAAAATATTGAAATCGGTGACGCAACATTATAAAGGCGTCTCTTTTTTTTCGTGTGCGTGCGAACAGAGTTCGAGGTACGTGGGATCGACTGGCCGAGTGTTGAGCGTATGTAAGACACCGTAAACTTTTAACAGGAATATTAGCTCACTAAATCAAACACCGCACCGATGCCACGATAATAATGAAGTTGTTTTACAACCAATAAACGGGACCAGATACGACTGCACAAGGTGTTCGAGAGATCCGACGGGCGGCGTGGCATGAAAAGAGAGCGCATCGACACGAACCGAAAACGTGCGTATTTTTGTTCGTGTTCGAAAAATAAATAAAAAACCGTTTTCAGATTCGTATTTTTCGAAATACAAATCATGCGGGTCCGCGATAAAGGCAATTGAAGGAACGATTGACGTATGCTCGGCAATTATTGGTGACAACTAGTTTTCAAGGCTGTATGCGAAAAAAAAATAAAACGTGAATTTATAGCGAGATATTTGGCATATAAAATGATTAATCCAACGAATTCGCAGATTAGTCCGGGCGTTCGTTTTTTATGTGTCGACTAAACGAAAAAGGTGTCTTCGCGAACTAATGCATTCAAATAAAACAGAGATACCGATGTCATACGGCAAAAAATAAAAACGATGAAACCGTGACGTATTGGATACACTATTTAAGGCGAAAAAAAATCCGCCGTCTAAAAAACGTACACGTGAATTATACGCGCGATCGCCTTCCAAATTTATTTTACACGTAAGCAAAGGCGCGACGCAGATAGCTTCAAACGCATCAATCAATTCTTTATCCGCAACGTCACAGCGAAAATTACTTTTGTGTGTCGCCGAGACTTATTATTATTCAAATATAAGCAAAAATTTATCTCGGCCGCGGACTCGAATTGATTTGTCGATGTAATTAATTCGCGCATAGACAGACGCGGACGCAGGTGAGGCGTTTTCCCATTCCGCTGTGGAGAACACACGAACAGTCGAGTGTTTAGTAACGAACGAGACGCGGCCGTAACGAGTACGAAATCCCTCTTGTCTCGCTATAACGCCGAGACCGCGAGACAACGGGGTAAATAACGAGGGGTGATGATATTGTCGCCGTTTGTTATCGCTAAGAACGCTTCGCGTATGTGTAGCATGCGAACTCTAGAGGCGGAGGACAGATTTATAGATTTCGCCGGCGAGGTGTTCGGCCGAGTCTTTGTGTGCGGCTAAGACGGAGGTGCACTCGAAAAGATTATACGGTGGATGGAAAAAAAAAATATTGTATAAAAATTGTATCCGCGTGATGTATTGGCTGTGCGAGTGTGATGGTGTCGAAACTGCTGTTGGCACTTACAATGCATGACTTCATAGGAAAGTTTTATTTTTGATGCGGATAAATGATTTCAGTGAGGACATGTCGAGGAAAATTGTTGGGTTTGTTGCGCGATTGCCAACTAAAATTATTAGACATGTGATTTTTTTTTAATAATAATGTTTTTTTCTCTTCCTTTTCCGGTTAATTTACGTGACCTGCTACAAAGAATCATTAATGCAATTACTGAAGTTAGAAAGGATATGCTGACACGACAACTACTATCTTGATTAAATTGGCACACATCCTAACATCGTAAATTAAACATTATTTTTTTGCAAATACACATTGTTCGTACATATATATAGTTTCCATTTGATACAACGTCGAAACAGTTCAATTTGAAACATTCTACTCCATCGGTGCATTTATAAATGCACGTAATCTGACCGTGGGCAATCCACTTGGCGAGACTTATCATTAAGCGCTGAGGAGGACCTCAAAGGACTGGAACAAAATAAAACTGAACGAACGAAAAGGGAAAAATAGAAAGCCATTTTCTCGAAATAAAAAATGAAATCGTCGCTATAAAGCGCGGACGACGCTAATGACTCGCTTTACGTAGCGCGGGTCTGCGTAATCAGCGCGCACCTCTTTATTGTCCGCGATTCGTCTTCAGAAGTTGAAGCGTCCGCATTAACGCCGTTAATAACGACGAAAGTCTGTCTACATGTATAACGAGCGGGGGCCTCGCGGTCGAAAGGAATGAATCGCAAAATCGGAATTTAGCGCCGGGAAAAAATATCCAGAAAGAACTTCTTTCAGAAGTTGCGAAATTCATCGTCTGAATTCTGAAAAGAGGCTCTTTGAGAAAGTTTCGAGTTTTTTTCGCGCTTCGGAGGCGGCGCACGAATGTTCCATAACGCACTGTAGGGGTGTCATTTATTATTAGGAAAATAAATTTATCACAATTTAAATCTGGATCGTTCGCGAGGGAACTTTTGAGAAAACATAATAGTTCAGATTCAAATTGAGTTGCGAAAATATTTTATTTCGATACGAGTTCGCGTCGAGGAGCTTTTAAAATTCCAAGCAGATTCGTAAAGTTTCGTTATTTAATTATAATTTCAGATGTCAAACATAATCTGCATCTTGTAGCGACAAACTTAAAAAGGACTTGAAAAGTTTTAAATAAAGTTGAAGCAAGAAATTACGAAATAATGGGTTAAATCTTCCGAAAAATAAGTTTAATTGCTGTTTGAACAACACTCGCAAAATTAAAACACACACGAACAACGAACTCCTTTTCCGAGTCCATATATTAGAAGATCGACATGCAGAACCATTAAGAGGCACATTATTTCCATATTTTCCGAATTGAAAACACAGAAAAAGTTTGCGCCATTACCGGCGACTCGCTTAGCGAACTGCATATGTTTTTCTAGAGCAAAAAATGCAAACAAACAAAAACGTGTCCGACAATTATGAGTGCAGTGCGGCCGCGTTGCACCTGTGCACTCGGACACGCGAGCTTTTGTATGAAATCGAATCGACACTTTGCGTTTGTACACGTACGTACTGCACGTCGCTTTGAAATTAAACGCTATTGCAACAACAGCACGACAACATCGAAATCGAAACCTTTAATAATTCCGTTTACCAGAAAGATAACGAAAATGGAACGGCGGGCGATTAAACGACGAGTCTTAAAGTTGAAAGAAAACAGTATCGGAATATCAGTGTTTTATAGCTCATCGTTTTATATTTCGCAAATACCCACGAAACTATTTGACATTCAGCGCGGATCGGTCCCCCAATTTATCAGCCGACGTCCATTGTGCGGAATGTTAAAAATCGAATTCGCAACGCATCTCACATCAGTCGAACATTTTTCAAATGAAATCGCCCCGAGCGAAAATATTCACATCGTTATTATTAGATATTAAAGTTTATGTCGAATATGCAAATAGGCGCCGGCTAACCGTTAATCACACCAGTCAAGCGCTTAATATTCATATCGAGGTTAAATTCCCCTATGCGCTGCCGCCGCTTACAAATTAACCCCTTACCAGTCCAGCACCATTTAAGCGACCTCAGCTATGCGAAATTGGACTCATTGTCTTATGATTAAAACGAACGGGAAAAAAGCTGAGGGAAATGCTAGCGCGTGCGACCCGTTTGAATATAGCTGCGAGTACAATCTAGACGCAAATTATCCCCGCTCGGTACAAATGATTCCCGTAATTAATCTCATTTCTCAGTTCTCGTATTAGTTTAATGACTTAACCTCGATAATTTAATTCGTGTGAGACTAAGCTGCAGCGGCCGCTGAACTAGGGAGCTTTATTGCTTCAGGCGTGTGGCCAAGAATTATTCAATTTGCGTGTACATATGTGTGCTGCAATGTTTGTTTTCTTTCCCGCAGATCATCCGATTTCGATGCGAGTCGTCTCTCCAAAAATAAAGCGAATTCGATTAATATTCATAAGGCCATCGCGAAATCCATCCATTATTGTTTTTCCTTTTATTTATCTACTTTTTAATGCGGGCGCGAACGATTAAACTACGTAAAAGCAATCCGTGCGAGTAACCAGTATGTACACATTTGTATTCGTTATTGAATATTTGAATGCAAATATATGTATTTACACTGATTTCATTCCGCCCCCATTGAACTCTAATGGTCGAGATCAAAACCGGATAACTCGTCTATTGACAACGATGATAATTGAAAATGCCTAAATAAACTATGTATAGTAGTAGTACTTGACTGGCTTCAGTTAGAGCGTTTTACATAATTTGAGATAAGAAATTCGAGACGCCAAATTAAAAGCTAATACCATTCTTATTTATTCAACGATATCTTCAGAAAATTTAGATGAAAAAATTAACATAGACGACAAGCCACTTCGAGTTAAGAGAGGTCAAATGACAAGATAAACTTTGAACGTTCCAAATATTAAGTCATTTTATTCGATCCAATTTCAGTAGTGATACAATTATTATTTAATAAACAATAATAATGCTGTTTAGTGCGCCGAGCTGATATCAATAAACGGAACGCGCTTCTGAGCAGGTAACAATAGAATAATGGCCAATAATTATCTTACGGTTCCGGAAATCAGACACACAAACCCCGGTCAAATGTTAAATCGATCTCACGAAACAAGCATAAAAAACGCACAATTCCCATAAAATACGAACGCAACTTTTTTTCCTTATAATTTAATTGATAACGAATTTCTGAAATTATTTTTTTATACCACGCTTATATAATACGAAAATTATATGAAAAAAAAATAATAATAAAAGCGCTGCACACATTAAAACGATGCAAAGCGCGCTCAAAAACCGGAATTTTACGCTCAAATAATAAAAAAACGGCAATAAATATAACAATGGTATTTAGATTGGTAGAAAAGAGAATAAAGCTCGCCGAGAAAATAAAAACCGCGAGATCTAATATCGCGAAGATCTGCAGATACAAGATAAACTTTAACGCGAAACCGAATCAATTCCACGAAATATCGAAACGATCGCAATCGACCTAGGAATGCGAACGCGAATTTCATCGACCGAATAAATATGCAAATAAAAAAAGCGCAAAAGGGGGGTGAGACAGCGTGTGTGGCGACAATGGACACCCGAGTCTATTGAACCGAATAAAGATTTCAAACGTTCGCTCGATATCCCCCCCGCGTCCGGCGTATGAAGTGTTTAAGAAAATAAATTATAAAGTATAAATTTTAAATGAGCGTCGGTGCGCTAGTATAATTTTCATAATTCAATAGGTCGCCTCCGGTGTAATTGCACGTTAAAAGTGTCCGGTGCGGGGCCGGCGCAAAACCAGCTCGCTCGCCACTCGGTCGTGAGGTCACTAATAAATACTTTATTTAAACACCGGTAGAACGGACTTACTATGCTGTGTATGGGTAAGGCGAACCGTGGCAACAACTGCTTCAAACCATGCAATATTTAGCGGACGCCCATCCGCGGTGGACTCCCATGGTGTGGTGAAAACGTAAGCGAGACCTATTACCGTGCGCTAAATAAAAACGTAAATATCCGCTGCGTCTATGTCTAAGTTTCAAAATTGTCGTTTGCGGTGTGTTTGATATTTTTGCTGGGTGTATGCGGACGGGCGATTGCAATAAGCGCATGCTGCACGTACCTAAATCAATATATAATGGTGGAGGATACATAATTCAATGGGGGAGAGGGTCGTCATTCGCAAGTGCTACTTAAGAGGGGAGAACGCTAGATAAAAGAGGTTGAAAAACACCAATCTAATAATATATTAAACGATAGTCGCTTTGAAGATTTGCACAAAGACGAAAGCTTTGGAAAAAGACAAACAGCGGCGAGGTGTGCGAGTACATTAAAGAAATGAAACAATAAAAAAAATCGATGTTTTATTTATTTGCGATAGGTGCGGGTCGCACGTTCGACACTTTGTGGCGATGATTTCGAAAGTCGTTTCAAAATTGATACTCGAATCGAAAGTCGCAACGAATACGTATTGAGTGTATTTTTTTCATATTCAGTCAGAAGCAAATCTATTATAGAAACATTGCGTACACGGTTTTGATTAATGGTGAACACTTTTGGAGCACGTTTCGATCGGAAGCCGGAGCGAAATTAAATGAACGCACGACATTTACTTTTACCGGAGTCGATAAATTGAAATCGAAAAACAAACGGAACAGCAACGCCACACTAATTGGAATGTGACGAATATTGCTGTGACAAGATAATCACGCGCCCGCGTAAATTCATAATAATATTGACTGACTGCATTTTCAGTTTATCACAATCCACCAGTCGATTGTGTATGATGGAAGTGCTGTACCCTCCCCCGGTTGAAAATCAAACATTTTTATGTTTTTGTAGTGTCAGCGATTGTCGCCCCATGTGAAAATAAATGAGGCTGCGCTGCACTGTTCTATTAATTAAAATGTCGACGTGGCGTGCAGTTAAAAATAGTACAAAAATTATAATTAAACTGAAGCTTGATAATATTTACCCGCAAATTTGTATAAATGTTGCGGTTTATCCACACACAGCCAATGCATAATTAGAGTTTAACGTTATCGATGGAATTAAAATGGATTTGTTTAATGGAAGACTTCACATCAACAGCAGAATTAAAAAGTATTGATTTTTCAAAGTGCCCAAATAGGTGGCCGTGTTTATCCAATTGTATGAAAACACTCGAGTACGTGGCGGTTTGAGTTAGGTTGAGTATTTTAATAAACAAGCTCTACATAGTAATCCGAACAGACCCACATGGAAACACAATGATAGTTAAACATAAATCATACAATTTGGTATATAATTCATTCTCAACATACATTTCGAAAATATATTACATTTTTAGAAATAATTAAGCGAACCAAACATAAAATATTTAAGACAATTTTTCTCATTGGACAAACGTTTTCAACGGGTAATTTCGGCGTTATTATTTATAGACATCGGACTTAAAACGGTCCGTTTCGAATCGCTATATTTTTGTACCAAATTACACACCGACGCAAACGGCATTCGCAACGAGACCGACTGAGGAATTTTATAAACGGAGAAAATTGAAATTTGAATATGCAATAAAGGTAACAAAAGGGGAGAGAGCTCCGAACGAAGAAAAAGAGGGGGAGGACTATAGGAAACGAGCGCTCTTCCCCGACAGCCATTTTCGGCCCGAAATTATCATCGAAGAAGAATGGACCGCGGTGCAGCACGACAACGGCAACAACAACAATCGGGACGAAAGAGAGAAGACGCTTAACGACGACGGCCATCGGCGAGGGTTTTCAGAACACGCGAATCTCAGATTGGTTTATGAAGTGTTCTTGCGGCCAGACAATGCGGAGGACGCTTACCTACCTACCTACCTACCTCCCGACCGACCTCAGAGGTGCGCCTCATCGCACCACTCGAACGAGAGGCCCTCTCCGCGAACAATGGGACTGTAATTATTTTCGGTTCTGTCCGGCCGGTGGTTGGTCGGCACCCGGTGTGTGTCCGTCTGTCTTTTTCTTCGGTGTGTAATTGCGATCGTTGAATATTTTATGCATTCGGACGAAGAATGCCACGTTGCGCCGTGAAACGCATAAAACAATGTCCGCGTCGCATGCGACGGCCGTATCGAATGTGATACGGAATTGGATATGAAAGGAGTCGGTGGTTGGCTGTTTCGAAAAGTTCGATGTTGGACGTTCACTGGCGCAATTATCGTCCATTAGAGGAAATCGGGATTGACATAATCGATTGTTAAATGAGTGTGTTGAATTTGATTTTTTTTTTAAATGAAATGGGCTTTTTCGATAATTAAAATAGTTGGACTGTGATGAATGTGCGTTTTTTTAAAACGATTAATATAATGGAAATGAAATTAAATCGTATTGAAAGTTGTCAGTCGTTTGATTTATTCATATTGAATCATAACTGAAGTGAAAAAAATAAAGTGAAATAAAAACGATTATTGTGAAAATTTTTATGATATAAAACCACAGAATGATTTCGTGAAAAATGGAACGATACGTAAAATTCATAATACATATTGCATAAAAGCGTCAGAGGATATGACGAAATACATAAACAAATGACCATATATTTTATTTCATAAATGCGAATTTTCGCGTTTACCGATTCGTATAAATAGCTATTTATCGAAAGTTCACGCGATAAAAACTCCGATGATGCGACTTCCCGCAATATACGTTTTGCCACACACATAGTCGTAAAAAAGAAACAATGACAATGTACAGTCATCGCATTACATGATTACCATTGGCATTTCATACGCAAACCACAAAACATGATACATACCGAAAGTGTGCGTCTACCTATATGCATATGCCGAGAACAAGTTGACTCAACAGTCGAAGAATGCAGAACTAAAGCCACTAAAAGGCGCATTCCTTCAAATATCATATAATCGTAAAATTAGAGAAGACACCGAACGTGACCAATAATAATCGTCGATCAGAAAGCGTACGGATTTAGTTCTTTTTCCGTGTGTGTGTGCGCGGCGAGAGATCGGATCCCTTTTGCGCGACAGTTGATTGTGGGCCCACGAACGAAGAACAATGGCCGATGCGAGTGCTGTGACACAAGAGACAGATATTATTTTATTAGCCATTCCGCGTAGATTGTCACAAACAAGAGAAATGATAGCAGATCCCCTAATAATAAATGTTCCGGAACGGCGTCGTAGACGTGATACGCGAGCAGCAACAACAAAAGCAACGAAAGTTTACCACGATTTTTCCCTGTCGGATTAGCGATGTGCCCAGTACAAAAATGAAAACCATTCCTTTTTCGCATAAAAAAATATTCGCGCTTTACGATTCGCCAAATGTGCCAAGACTGTTTTCCGCAGCGCATTATCGCGTAACCTTCGACTGTCATTAACGTCATGCACGATAAAGATTAAAAAAAGACGATTTCCGTCTAAACTGAAAAAAATATTGAAGAAAAATCTCTCTCGAAAGAAAAGCGTGGGATGGATGAAAATGTAAATATTTTGGCATCTGTTCGCAGAATGCGTGCAGCACAGAATCATGACTATGATGTAAGCTCACCGTTATAAAGATTATAGCATCGTTTGAAAACTGAATTATTAAAATCTGCATAAAAAATCTCCGAGTATACGCTCGCTGGCAAAGGTAGATTATATCAGTTGTCGATGATGCGACTCGAAAATTAATTTATTCGCTCAATCTTAGAGGCTCACGATTGTGTCATACATATCAGAATTGTACGCGCTTATTAATCTTTCGTTAGGTACGTATTATTAATTTTAAATGAGGCACGGAACGCTTCGATTATTCTAATGGACAAGAAACCGGGCTCATCGCTCATCCCATCAAAAGTTTCCGTTTCTTTCGTTGGGTGCAGCAAACGGACAACACTCGAAGCGGATAATTAAATTAAGGCTCCAGAAGTGTTCATGCTCCATATTCGACGTTCACATACCTGTTATTTTCGTGATCGCATAATCGATACTAATTTGGAGCCGAAATTAAACACCGACGAGTCGACACGAAGCCAGCCGGTAACAGATGGAAGCAAATTACTGTGACAAAACAAGTTGTGGGCAAGCGACGCGCTCTCCGCAGGAATCCGACAGAGGAGAGCTTGATTAGCGGTGTCCCGCTAAGTGTATGGACATGATATATCAATCAAATTGACATTCCATACTTGGGAATGGTTTGAAAAAGAAGAGAAGATATTAAAAAAAACCCGAAACTGCCGACCAACTAATCTAAACCCATCGCAATCGGATAAGTGCTCTCTACGTAAATGTAAGTAGCGTTGTGCAACGGAACCGTTAAACAGCAACACATCCGAGCCTTGACCGTTCTGGCTGACTAAATGAAGCCGTTCATGTTTTACGAGAAGAGGAGATCCCGCGGGACGTCGTCGAATTGCAACGTCGAAAGAGAAGAACGAAAGTTTTAACCGGATGCTGAATTATAACCGCGAAATGTGAATACTTAAACGGCAATTAACGCGCGGTCGAATAAATCGAGAGATCGCGAAAACGAACAGGTACGAAGAACAGTTACAAACGGCCGCCGCCGAATCCGATGGACAATGAAGACATTATCATTTTGTTCCCATTAAGAGTGGATGCATAAAAACGTGTTGAAGTAGGTGATTCGTGTTTTCTTAAATGACCTCTTTCATCACGAGTGGTAAATGACCATCAAACCGCGACTGTTTGCTTTGAAAACACTGCAGAGATGTCATTACCGTTTTTGTGGCACACAAAAGAAACGGGTACATTTTCCGAATTACACGTCGGCCGTAATGAACAATTTAGAACGCTCGCCTATTTTTTTTTTTTTTCAACAACGTATTATGTACATTCATGAGAAACTCGACGTCTTTCAAAACATCACGAATATAAATCAGCGAATACATTTTTCAAAAAAGACAAAATTAATTCGAAAATAAAACAGACGCCGGACAAGATTTGGGCGGACGAGCTCATATCACTATAACACAAATGAACAAATCAATCAAGCTGGCATTCCTGAGAGACAGAGCGACATTTTTACTTATTTTATTAACGTACCTTCTTTTTTATTTATACGCTTCCTTCGAGTTCACCATTTCGAGAAACACAAAAATTAATGAGGTAGCTCAGTTCGAGATCGTGCCGATAAAGTCTATTTGTTTTTAGATGGATCGATATAACAGTGGGACCGAAGAGATCTATATCAGCTTGTAAGATACACGCTCCTAAGTTACTCCGATGTCAAGTCGGAGACGTTTCGATTGCAACTTTAGTTACACGAGCTGCGGTACGCCCATTACAAAAAAAAACGAAGAGTAATGAAAGTAAAATAAATACGTACAACACGAAGACTACGACCAGAGGGTTAAAATAGTTAAGCGCCAAGGATTAATTGTTCTGCAATATATTATATTACGGTGTGGCACGACACGGCTGAGTGAAAAAATACAATTAATTATGGGGTCAAACACACACATTCGCCCGTTTGATATACGGATTTCATATTTTCGCACGAGTAACTTCAAACAAATACAAAAATAACACAAAAGAGCAACGTTAATAGGAACACGAAGCATATGCTAAAAATGAATTCGCTTTATGTACGAGGCTAAACGGAACATTAAACTATAAACATATCGGACGTTAAAATATTACAAGATCGATAGTGAGATACGTCAGATTATTATCGCACAGGGGTGGGACAGCCGGAACGCCGAAATTCAATACACCGCGCGAAAATCGAGAAAGGTGCGAGATCTATATAGTTTGACACACAACTTCCTACCCGTGGCTCCGTATAATAACAGAATCGAGAAAGTACTCCCGTAGTTTGCTTTAGTAATGGAAATTCGCCTCGTTTTATCGCCAACTTTATTAGCTCGTAAATGTAAGTTGCCGTGTATATTTACATATGAGGACACACGTATGAGCGCGAGCGCTGATTTATTACATAATCATCGCGTTCACTTTTACACACGAACGCATCTATAAAGATCGAGAGTAAACCCGAAAACTCCACGGATTGTTTTCCGCGACCGAAAACCAATCCTCCGACTGAGATTGTCCGAGTGAATAAAAAAACGGCCATCCAGTTAGTTGGGTTAATGACATACGCGGCGGTGGTTCTAGCTCATGTCGTTAAGTATGGGGCAGGCCGGCTTTATTAGTGAGTGCACCGGCGACCATTATACCACAATTAAATACTGAGGCGCACCGTATTTAAAACGCCATTTCTCGTTTACATTTTATACATGGGAGTCGACACTTTGGCGTCGCCGCGTCAAAACTAGACGCGGATTGTAGTTTTTCAACGGCGAGACGGTGGTAAATCGAAAAGTCAACGTTCGCAATATTATAAAGCTCGAGTCGAGCCAAAATGGAGCTTTCCGACGATTGCGATAATTATCGACGACGCTTGTTTAAGATTAGCATTCGTAAGTAATTTCGGCTGATTAGCATTTGCGTACTCGGCGTCGATTCTATTTGAAAGCGGAGCGCGCAGGATCTGCATAATCGATGGCCAAATTGAAGACTAAACCGAGTTAGACGTGTTCATTGATAAATTAATAAATAAATAATTTACGGGTGAATGGAAAAAAATCGCCGACGGATACATAAAAGGAATCATAATACGTACAAAGCTCGTGAGAATCCGGTTTACCTCGCTTAAGTGTAAAATGCTCCGGTCTCGCTGGAACATGAACCCGGTAAAAAAAAAAGAATGCATAATGATGCTTTTAAATTAATAATACAGAAAGTGGACGTTGTGCAAAGCTGAAATACGAAAACCGAAAATAAACCGATTCCAGACAAACGTCGAAATGCAACCGCGCGATAAAGCATCTGTAAAAAAAAACTAGACAAACACACGTCAGATAAAAACAATCGCCATATTACTAATGCACTGATGACTGTTTTGACATACGAGTTCCTACCTAATCGCGCGATCACGAAGTGACAAAATTTTTTCCGACCAATAAAAATCGACCGACAAAAAACCTATTCTCCACCGAATCCCAGTCACGAACATACAATATTTCCCTAATTACGCATCACATCGCATCACCTTAAGCACGCCGCACACCACCGACCAGAGACCTAAGTGGTCCGAGCCGATCGTCGAATTCGTGTGCCGGGGATATAATGCGCGACGCGGTGTGGGGGGCGCGCGCACGGCACAATGGATACCTGAAGTGGTCGCAGCCTCTTGCGACTAGAGGGCCGCGGGGGGGGGCGACGGGTTGGGGGCGCCGGGGGTGTGTATCGACCAGCCGCAGGTGTCGGCTGCGCCCCCGGCCGCCGCGCCTCGATCACAGCGACCGGCCCACGCAAGCTCGTGAGGTCCACACCCTTGCAGCAGGCGACCAGCGGCTGCCGGTCGTCGATCTGCGGCCAGGCGTCTAGCGCCCCACTTAGCGCTTGCATCGGCATGGACAGAAGCAGCGCCTCGCCGCCACAGATTTCACTGATTTCGGCGTGAATAGAGACGTTCTCGGGCAGGACCACCCCTTGCAG
>JAOXNN020000057.1:2304579-2330248 GCA_028571205.2 Hydropsyche betteni | reverse complement strand
CGCGTTCACCTCCGCCGCGGCGTTCGCGCTAGGCGCGGCGCTGCCGGTGGTGGTGACGGACGTCGTGCCGGTGGCGCGGATAAGCATCGTCGTCGCGGTGTCGACGCTGGTGCTGCTGGCCGCGCTCGGCGCGTTGGCCGCCCAGCTCGGCGGTGCGCCGATGGCGCGCGGCGCCGCGCGCGTCACGTTCTGGGGCGCCGTGGCAATGCTCTCGACGGCACTGGTCGGCCGTCTCTTCGGCGCCGTGGTCTGAGGGCACGTCCGCCGGCGCGCAACGCGGCAGCGTGATGCGTCGTGACCTGGTCACGCCTTCACGATACGATGACGCCTTGGCGCCTGACGCGATGGACATTCCCTACACGACTCACACGCTCGCCAACGGGCTCGACGTGATCGTCCACGAAGATCGCCACATTCCGATGGCGGCCGTGAGCGTGTGGTACCACGTCGGCTCGCGCCACGAACAGCCCGGCCGCACCGGTTTCGCCCATCTGTTCGAACACCTGATGTTCAAGGGATCGGCGCATCATCCCGCGGGTTACTTCGAGGCCCTGCAGGAAGCCGGCGGCCTCGTGAACGGCTCCACGAACACCGATCGCACCAACTACTGGGAAGTGGTGCCGTCGCAGTCGCTCGAACTGGCGCTGTGGATGGAATCCGATCGGATGGGCCATCTGCTGCCGGCCTTGAGCGACGAAAAGTTCACGACCGAGCGCGAGGTGGTGCTGAACGAGCGGCGGCAGAACTACGAAAATCGCCCCTACGGCCTGTCGAGCGTGGCGCTGGCCTCGGCGCTCTTCACCCCCGAGCACCCCTATTCGTGGGTCACGATCGGCGCCCCGGAAGACCTGGTGGCGTCGAGTGTCGACGATGCGCGCCAGTTCTTCCGCACCTTCTATCACCCCTCCAACGCGTCGATCGCGATCGCCGGCGACGTCGACACCAACGACACGCTGGCGCTGGTCGAGCGCCCGCTGGTCGTGGCGGGGGCCCCCCGCGCGGACCCCCCCCGTGCACAAACGCCAAAATAGTGGCGCGCGACAATGCTGTGGAATCTAAGCGCATACTTTGGCAATTGAATGTCGGAAATGAAATTTGAAAATTGCACGTTGTTATTATGTGCCTGAGGTGAGAAAGCCCACGCGTTGAAATAGGAAGGAAATTCATCTCTCTCGTTCGTCGGCTGATTGAATGCGAAATAAAACCGAGATCGAAAGTGTCGGGTCGGAGCGACGAGCCGAAACGAAAATTTATTCATAATTTTATAATCGAATTAATACGAAATTGATTTACGCGCTCGTAAATCTTAATTATTGCATTCGAAACGTGTTCCGCTCGCGGTTCGAGTTAGAATGGCAAAATATTTTATGCCGAGTGACAAACAGGTTTCGCGGACCGACGAGCCCGAGATGTATTGCGAAACGCTCGTTTCCAACGGAAATAATGAGAAAATATTTTATGTGTATGCATCGTGTGTAATGAATCAATTTTTGAAGTGAAAAAAAATGTGCGAAAAAGAAACGGGAGATCGTGGAAAAATTTGAGAAACGGCGATGCTCACAGTTCGGGGTGGACCCATATTCATAGCAATGCATAACCCTTACTTACATGACGACGGTTCAGAACTAGTCCCCTGTGACACATGTATGGAGCAAGATAAATGTTTTGGGGATTTCGCGACCTTTCTCCATTTCGAATTTTATTTTGAGATATTTTCACTTCTTAAAATCACGCCCCGTCCCTGTCGCGATCGCACGTGAATCAAAACGGTCCCCGCATATAAATTTCAATCGTATTCGCCAAAAATTTACATTTGCCAGAAACGTTAAAGCGCCCGTTTCGCAAATGCGAGACAATGAAGCGGAGCAATAACGTAAACGAACTTCAAAAGGGGTTTCACTTCTATAAAAAGTACATAAACATAAAAGACAAACGAAACCGTGTCCAACTCGGAATATTTGAAAGTTAAGTAACATCAAAGATATTCTAAAACCGACGATAAATAGATTGAAGTTCGTGGTGTTCGAAAGGCAAATCAACCTAACGGTGCTTCAGTCTCGATCGGTTCATACGCAATCAAAAGTCAACATTTTTAATCACAACAGCCATTTTGTGAGCCTCCAGACAATTAAACGTGAAAAAAACCTTTTTTTCCCAACATGTGTCGAGAAAGATTAAACCATAGTCCGAAGCGTCCGTTCGTTCGAAGCCTTTTCAGATAACGAGAGCATTTTGTGGCCGGATCGAAAGCTTTCATTGTTTACGAGGAAAGCGATGCGTTCCATACGCACACAAAGGAAAAAATCAACTCCCATACACAAAGTAGGCGAAGTAAATTTCCCACTTCGTGTGATACAGAACAAACTCGTCCGTACCGGCATGTGAGCGGCTTTATAATGCCAATAGGTATTCGAACATATCATTAGACAATGTACCGCTACACTATAATGCGGGACGCAAGCACACGCTAACGAAAATCGTAAACGCAAAACGGACAAAAACGCACACCAGTGAAAAAAAAAAGCCATCGCCTAAAATCCGAAAAGTAGCTGCCGTTTCGGAAGTCGACGAAACGGTAGTGCATTCATCGCGGACCGTTATAATTACCGAGAGAAGATCTTCCATTGTCAACCGTCGTACGGACGAGACTAGACTCATCGGCAGGTTTCGACTTTTATGTAAATTGGCCGGAATTACGACGGCCGGTCGTACATGCATAATGGTCGGGTATTATAGCGTGACGGTAAAAAATGATAGGATTTTTTTCGAGTGTGTGCGCGCGCTATCATAGGCAAGGTGGGCGTAGTAATAAAAATACATTTTATCTCGAGATACCTCGAAGGCTATCATTAAAACACCTTTATGTGCGCAAATTAGTCATTATTAGCGAACGCCGCGGTAATGTCGGGCGGTTAGCCTTGTGAATCATCACGCCCGAAACTTCCCAAACGCGAAACCTTCCATCTTTTGTGTACCTCTCTTGCACACACAACAAACAGCCCGGAAAGTTGAGGGCGAAAATGTAAATCTATCCGCGGGAACTTGCTCGGGCCGCTCTTTCAGCGTCGATTTCGCTGAAAAATGCAAATTGCCTTTCGCACCTCGGCGGTATCCCGCGAGAGATTAATTTGCATAAGATTAAGTAAATACTCGGCGGCCGCTCCGTTCGGAAAATTTATAAGAAAGCCTTTTGTTTTTTGATGTTAAATCGGTTTAATTTGAATGAAATCAATATGGATATTCGAAACACAGGGATATCACGTTACATGCCCGATCTGTTTCAGCGGTATTAATAGAAAGCAGACGGGGCTCGGCTATTATAAACGTATTAATGTTTCATTATAATTGATTGCGACTGAAGAACGGAATCGTTTGACCGACATTCGATTACTAATACAATTCGTGAAATATTCATAGTAAAAATTAAAAAAAGCGTATTCGTCACTGAAACTGCACGAGAATACTTCGCGCATAAAATATTTCACGTTTTCCTGAAATACTATTTTCGAAACGGACCACAAATACAAATTTAGACGAACCGAGATAAATTGTCACACATACGCGCCTAAATAATGCGCGATACACGTCGACGCGAACGAAAATAACTCATCCGCATTATTATACAGAATAGTAAAATAATGTACGCAAACGCCCAATTTGCAATTCAATTTCGCAAAATTTCTTTCGAGCGATTCAAGTGTGCAAAATTAAATTCGGAAGTCTGACAACTAAGCACCTTTAAATAGGCAACAACGCGTATATAATGTCGAGAGCCCCACTCAAAAAATGATTCGAAATCAATTAACTCGAAACGCGTTTCGCTCCATGTAATACATCCGACTTTGTAATACACATACATATATTTGTACACACGAGATATTTTCAGTATTAGATTGTAAAATCGATACGACACGATACATGTTGACGAGTATCGTCTGCGATACGTGTCAAATGATGTTCGCATTGTCTGCGAAACGTTTCACAGATGAATGACCGCCGTCTCGACTCTGTCTCGTCTGAAAACGACCAGAAAATTAGCCATTGTACCACGCGATTGCCTAATTTACATCCACGCGATCTGGTTAATTGTTCGCTGTACGGAGAAGCTTTGATTAAATTTCAAATGTTCGCGAGGAATCTTGAACGTGCCATTGCCGCAACATTCCGCCCTCCTCTCGTGCGAAAATTCGCAACCGATAAATACGTACATCGTTACGAAAAATTATATACGGAGCGACAAGTTATTTATTGATCGTACGAGCAATTTGGTTAGCGTTTTCGACGGAATTTCAAAATATGAGCGGTGACGACGAAAAAAGCCAAGCGCCCCCATGACAGATGTAAACACGAGATAAATATAGGTGAAGGAACAACATTTTTTCTTCGGATTATGCTGTAACATCCGCCCGTGTCATTTTTCTATGTTTGGGGTGTGTGCATATGTCGACGAAACGTACCTAAGTAGAATGACCACCGAACCACCCACTCGAGCAATCCTTTATTTATCATCGCGCACCATTTTTTTATGAAGAGTAATTTATAATTTGGAAAAGCGAAAACTCAGCGATGGGAATAGGTGAAAAATCGCCCCGAAAAAAAAAAACAGGTCGCAAATTGGACAAACAACGATTTAGCAGAAAATTTATCCGATCGCAAAAAAAGGATACGCCGCAAATAACAAATGCGATAACTATATTTCACCGAAAAAAGCTAGTACGCCCGCGAACATAATCGAACCGTATTTTATTGCTGTTTAATCAAAACGTTCAAGTATCGGACAAAAGAACCGTTCGCGATACAGCGGGTCGTATACAAAACGGCAATAAAAAAGAACGACCCGAGGGTATTCCTCATTCTGAACGCAATCTATAACAATGAGATTAGCGCGGCTAAAATCCGATTATTCGCATCTCCCAGCTATAAATTATGATACGGCAGACTCCCGACCGTTTAGACACATATCGTTAACGTGCGCAAAAATGTACATACGATTCAATTACGAATCGTTTGAGTCGTTGGAAGATCGCGTTTAAGAGCTTTTCGATATATCAGGAAAATTTGGTCGAACAGGGTCGGATTTAGATGAAGAGAGGATCTAGGTCTTTTCAATTCGAGTTTGTAAGTTTTTAAATCAAATATGACTAATATAATAACGTGTGCAAAATTAACGGCGTATTATGTCAGTTAAAATGTTCGAATTCGACATGTACATATTTTTAAGCATAAAATTTGACTATTAATTTAATACACCTAGGTTGGAGGCTCGTCGCGATCTTGAGACAACATATCTTAATCTTTAATCATGAAATGACATTGTACATAAAATTAATTTTTGAGTTTGCGTATGACAATTCTTAATTTTTGAATACACTTAAAAGATTCAAATTTAAAAAGCAAAATGTCGTGCAATCAATAGATGCATTTTGATTTTGAACGATTTCACAAAGACTGGTTTTAAATGAAATATTGGAAAGGCGTTGTTTTTAAAATTGCCATTATTCGATTATGCTCACTTCTAAGTGTTCATAGATCTATTTCTCATTTGTTATATATTATCTGAATCTCATTGATTATTAACTCGACTTTAAGCGACTTCAATATCACATCAACATAACATACACGGCATTTAAACACACAAATCACCGTGTAAATCAATACAATCAAATACCCCCTAGACGTCGATTATCGAATGAACAAAATCAATAATTCAGCTATTTTCAGATACAAAAATCCAGCACAGAACCACAACATACCGAAATTAATAAATTAACCGCTCCGACACAAACACACACACACAAAGAACGCTCCGAAAAATAAAACGAAACACAGAAAAGTACAAACGCGCGCGATAAAAGCCTGGTTATGAGATATAGAAACCGACAATCTCTCCTCAGTGCGAAACCGGATTTTTTGCTCGCGCACATCCCGCTGCATTCTTCTGCTGCAGATAAACCGCGGCCGGAGAATCGTACGAAGACGAAAAATGCGAAACCAAGTCATTACACCCGACACGTCTCGAAAATAAATGATTTTTTTTCAACGTCGAGGATATTTCGACGATTCGACGTTTGGAGGGTGTCGGTGTGAATGAAGAGTTCGATTCGGATCCTTGATGATTGATGTGTATCGGTGGAAATTATTATGAGCCACAGTCGTAGGCAAAGCAGTTTTTCTTATGTATGCGATACAAATATGTCGTTTTTCATTTGAAGTACAGGTAGTCCTCAACTTGCGATGGAGATACGTTCCTAAACCTCGGTAATAAGTCAAATCTGTTTTATTTTTTTTTTCGGTAGTTGTACTTACTTTTATTAATACAATAATGAAATAATAAATAACATTTGAAAACCTTTCTGGGTCCAACATTTAAAATTTTTGTATTCCTCGATTAATTCAATTAAAAGCAGCAGCCATTTCTTTCAATACGAATTTTTTTGAGGGTTCTACATTCTTCCATATATTTCTCACATTCACCTGAGATTTATCATTCAATTAAAAAAAAATTATATATGTATTTTTTTTTTTCATAAGTGCGAACCATTATAAGTCGAGGACTATCTGTATAATATAATATGTGAGCAAATTCAAGGCGTTCAAAGAATTTGTTCATGATACGTTTCTCATAATTAGTAATTATTTTAATAATTTAGGGAGGGTCAGGGTCCCGTCTCCCTCCCCTAACTAAGGCCGTTTGAGTTACAAGATACAATTCCTGATACCGAATTGAAAAAAATACGAATTCATACATAAGAAATGTGACTAGGCACATTCGAAACCGACACCGCATTATATCCGCCGAAAGCTCGCAATTTGAAAACAGAACAATCAAAAACACAGCATAAAAGCCGTAACGATGACCGAGCACGAACGAGACAATTTCGGCTACGACGTGGGTTCTACGCCAAAAAAAAACACACACCCGACCTGTCACGTTGCCTACCCTGTCTTTGTTTCTACGACCGAACGCGGCCGACGGATTTCGGAATCGACGCGAAACACGCGAAACGACAACGTTTCCCGGCGAATCTCGGCGGAATCCGCAAACATAACGGCCACGAATAAAGTGTGCATCGGCGCGGCGGCAAGATGGAGGCGCCGCCGCCGCAGCCGCATTCCGCACCTGGACACGCCTGCCAACGCGACCGACCGATCGCACCTACGACCGCACAAAACAAACAAAATACAACCGTCGGCGAACCTTCACGTCAATCGGCGAAAGCTCCCCGCACAAAGCGCGACCGAGCTTCCGCGGCAATGTTTACGAATTTGCAAGGGCTGAGGTCAAAACACATATCACACGTACATGAGACGGCTCGGCGCGCCGACTAGACGTCGATTCGAGTGGGCGTCGTCTTGGGGACACGGCTGGGCCTCCGTGTCGAGGGTCCGCCGAAAGCGACGGGAAAGCTCGGCGGACGGACGCGGAGGGTTTGTCGAAGGTGGACGGCGGGGCACGCGTCCGCCTCCCGCGGACGGCGCTCGAAGCCCGGAGCTCGGAGCTCGGAGCCCGGAGCCCGGAGCTCGACGGTGGAGCGGTCGAACGCGGACACAGCGCGCGGCGTGTCGGCCGAGCCGCGGCCAGGTATTGACCCCGCTCCGGTCGCCCACACCGTCGCGGGCTGGCAACACTGGGGGAGACGCCGCCGCCGTTCGCTGCGTGCCACTCGGTTATTTTCGACTTTTCACGTTACCTGTATTGAGTTTTGTTTATTGTAGGGAATCGATCTGGTTTTCGAAAAATGGTCAATATTTTTATTTCGCTGTGAATGTGCATTCCATTTGATTTGAACGATAGTGAAAATTTTAAATTTATGTATGCGTCAAATACAGTAATCCCCCCTATAACGTCTGCGGCGTCCCCCATATAACATCATTTTTTAAATGTATTTGAAAAAAAAATTACTTGTAAAAGTACCAACAAAAGGAGAAACGAAAATGTTTCATTTATTGAATTCCTAAATTCCCTTCTATAACGTCGAACTTATCTTGACGTTATAGGGAGGGTTACTTTACAATAAAATTTCTTATTCAAAATTAAAAAAAAAAAAGATCAATTGAGATAAATAAAGATATTTTTGATGAGATCAATTCGATGTTAATAATACATCATGGTTTTCAGATGTTTCCCCAAAAGACACTAGCACATACGATAGTTGCACACATGATCCTACAATATCGAACGTAGTATGATCAAAATAAATTTTAAAGCATTGTGTGTGTGTCGTGTCGTGTGGGCTTTGTCGGTATGTGCTATTGTCATTTGAGCAAACGTCTGCTCACTAAATGTCATGAATTATTCAAAGTAATTGTTTTAAAAATTAAGATTTTTGTAATAATAACTGATCTCGATTGAAAAAAGAAATAACAAAGTGAAAAAAGCATAAAAAAGCTTCGATTTGAATATGGTCACTAAGTATCGTTTTATAATTTCTTCTTTGATCGTTTGCAGAGATACAGAACCTTTTTTCATTGCGCAATTTAGATTATTTGGTAGGGAATGTAGTTCTTGGTAGAAATACTTTTTCATTGAAATTTTGTAGTGTTTTGTTTTGTATTATAAATTTATAATTTAAGATAACGATCATTAAAAAAATAAATAAATTACTAGTGATTTCGAAGGTGTAAAAAATATCTACTTAGGAGCGGGATGCCAATGGTGCTGAAAGACGCAATACAGCTATTTCTGATTATTTTAAAAATGCCACGTTAACAGTATGATACAGTATGATTTTTAATAAATTATGAGTTCAAAATTTTAACGAATATTAAAAAATGTTTAGAATAACTGTACTTGGAAAATCGACTGACATACACATTTAGGGTTAGGTCTGAATGTCAGATTTCTTTCGGATTTGTTTTTCCCATTGATTTATTTAACAATTTTCTGATATATGGCATTCGTTTTGAATTGCATCCCTCATCGTTTATCGAACTTCTCTATTTTGCGTCGATCCATAATGACTTCCAATCAAAAACTTCAAAAGGTTACCTTTCGATTTTTTTATCACATCGATTGTTACATCTTTCATAAATGTAGATCATTTTCGTATCGTGATTTCATCAGGTAATGGAAGACTTGCAAAGTAACCCATATTATGATAAATACGCAAAGAAAATAGCCACACTTCAAAAGACAGCGCCCGAAGAATTTGTTGAAAGAATTGAGAAGAAAGAAAAATCTAAAAATGAGTCGGATGTCAAAACAGCTGAACGGTATATTTTTAAAATTATCATTTTAATGAGTTTGTTACTTTTTTATTTATTTATGATCACTTTTTCAAAATTTAGAAGATATGCATCAGTTCTTAATCCTAAAAAACCACTAGAAAAAGAAACGTCCCCATTGCATAAAAAGTTAGAAGACATATTTAAATTAGAACTTGTTCGTGACAAGACAAAAGATGAAATTATCGAGATTTGGCAAAAATATCATATACAAAAAGAAGTCATATCTGCCGTTATACCTGAAGACATCTACAAAAAAATGAAAGAACGTATTATTCAGTATCCTATATTTTTATTTCCTTTACCACGATCCCAAGGCTATGAATTTATCATGTCGCAGACATCTGGAAATACAATTCATTTCACAACGCTTTTATGCTATCAGGTTGATTTTCAGTATTTGAAAATGTATATTTACAGATTTAGCATTTAGTTAATCAATCAATATTTTAAGGTTCACAAAGAAAATGCCCCTGAATGTTTAACTATAACTAATTATACGGAACTTTCGGAAGAAATGGGTATTGTTTTGATGAGAGGGGAATTCGACAAAGTATGATATTTCACACAAAATTTAAATACATTTTTATTTTTGTTGTTTAATTTTTTTATGTATTTCTATTCCACAGAATGTCATAGATGGAAAAGAAGCTCAATGTTTGGCTAATCAATTTCAAATGTACTATGGGCAAGATTTCCCATCTAAAATCAGTCTTTTGAATGATTTTACTAATCGACCTGATACCTTCAAGCACATGGATTTAATTACAGAGTTAGAAAATATTAAGATTGAATAATGTGGAGAATTTCAATGTATAAATAAAGTATAATATTCATCATCGCAACATTGTTTCAATAAAATGTTCATTGTACATAAATATAGAATAGTGAAAGATATTTAATTTTCGTATTATTTTTTTCATTTCTAGATTAATTTTCTTGGATAAAATGTAAATTCTGGTGTTTTTATTGTACAATTTGATTGGTTTTCATCAGAATCGTCCGATTCGCAAAAATTAAAGTTTTTACTCTTGCGAATTATCTTTTTTTTAGTTTCTTTCAAATTTTTCATTCGGCATGGCATTTTTGGCTGGAATGCAGTAATTATTGAATCACTTCTAGAATTTACAATTGGGGAACCCATACCATTTCCAACCCTTTTTTTTGATATAATATTTCGTTTTTGAACGTTTTCGAGATATTTTAACGGATTCAAGATGACATCAGTCTGAATGTTATTTTCTTTAGGCAATCTATAAATATCCATACTGTTTTCATATTTTTGATGCTTATCAGTATTAATATTTAATTGCTTTAAATCAGTTTTAAGTTTTGCTACCATTGATTCAAGTGTGTCATCCCTGAAATATCGTCTCAACAATCTAGGTGCATTTTCAATGATTATTTTTTCAGAATTTATAAGATCTGGTTTCAATTTTTTTTTCTCAGAAGCACATAAATAACTGGTTGTGGCTTTATTTTGGACTGTAGGAGTATTTTGCAAATCCAAAATTGGTGTACCGCACCGAGACTGTTTTTGAGTAGTTATTATATTGAACTTGTTTATATTGTTATAATTTTGTTTATCTGATGATGAAGTTGGTCTTCCGTTAGCCAAATCAATAATCTTGTGTAAATCTTCTTTGGAGCGAGCAATAAATTCTTCAGAAAGATTTGATCGCATAAATGTTTCTGTTCGCACACCATTTGCAAACAAACCATGTTTGATTGTTAATCTTTGCTTTGTCACGTTTTTGGCTGAAATTTTTGGATTGATAGTTTCGTTTACTGAAATATATTGGTTTGATTTCTTGGGCTGCCTTTGGTGATTATCTTCTCTTCTTTTTCTAAAACGGCGTACTTTTTTAGTTTTGGTGTTTTTGTATTTATGACTATTGCGATGAGCATCCATTGAAATTGTTATTAAAAAAATACGTTTTTTTCAATTTCTTTTGATGTAATAATAATCACGTTGTTAGGTCTGAATTTATTTACAACGACCATTGCTTTTTATTTTATTTTTTTTTTTTAAGATGAATCAAAATGAAAAAAAAATCACTCATATCAAAATTTAAGGAAAATTTCTGGATGAAATATTATTCAAATAACATATATGTACTTTTTTAATTCATAGCAGATGATAATTTCAATTATTGAAGTGCTATGGCCAAAAAAGATTTAATGAAAAATGTGAAGCTGTCAGGGGTCCTGTACAAGTTCGTTGCTGCTGATCTTGTCTTTTTATATATTGAAATGGGAATTAATTAAGTTAATTATTTTATGTATGTATGCATATTTTGGATACTATATTATCATAGATTAATTTAACGTTCAAGAATAATTAATTCACTGAAATACTTCAAATATTACAATATAATTTCGAATTACTTTCGTTCTTACAGTAAATACAAAAACATAATGCAATTATTATTAAGAATAGATTAAATATTTCACATTCTTAACCAGAAATAATTCGATTATTCCATTTAATTATTATTTTCCATATAATATTTTTGACATCTAAATTCCAGTTTTATTTTCGTTATATTTCATTTAGGAATGGAGAGAATACACCACAATAATGGAACCTGAAGTAGGTCAATGTGACTCAGTGCTTTTGAGTCCTCTTTCAGAGGATGCCTTCATTCATAACCTACACATTCGGTTTAAAAGAGACATTATCTATGTAAGTTAATTTCAATTATATGTGTTTTAAATTATTTACGCTATACATTAATTGTTGCTTATTTTCAGACATATATTGGCAATGTTCTGATCTCTGTGAATCCATACCGACAACTTTCACTTTATTCTGCAGAATTGGTTAGAGCTTACATTTCTAGAGCACCTTTTCAACTTCCACCCCATGTGTAAGTGAAAAAAAAAACTAATCACTATTAACCATCAATATTATTTATATATTTATTTATAATTTATATTTATTTAAATTTGTAGATATGCTGTTGCTGGAACTGCTTTTCGTTGGTTAAGGGATAGAAATGAAAGTCAATGTATTGTTGTGTCAGGTACGTTACTTTATGTTGTATCAAAATATTTTTTATTTCAATTGGCATGTACTTGATTATTTTTTTATCCAAGGCGAAAGTGGTTCTGGGAAAACAGAAGCTGCTCGAATTTCCCTGCAATGTGTGGTTTTAGCTGGAGAAGGAAGTGTTGGTTCAGCTTCTGTAAGAGAACGCTTAACACAAGCTGGAACTCTTCTCGAAGCTTTTGGAAATGCGAAAACCATGCGGAATGATAATGCTAGCCGATTTGTAAGTTTTTATATATTTTCATCATTTCATGAACTACAAAGATTAATTTCTGTTGAATTATTTCAGGGAAAATATTTGGATATTGAGTTTGATTATAAAGGGGATCCTATTGGAGGCCATATAACTCATTGTAAGTTCCTTTCTAATTTCATTTAAAACCCTTCACAAAATTTGTTTAAAATTTTCCGAAACTTTACTATGGTTCATTATTAAACCTCTTAAAAATATTAAAGGATGTTCGAATTTTTCAAAATATGTACAATATACTTTGTTTCTTTGAAAAGAAATTTAATAACTGTATTAATATTTCGGAAAGATTGTAATTTCTTTATACAATAATTTACTCACAACATTTTCATTTATTTTTATGCTATCAGACCTTCTAGAAAAGGTACCAACGAAATAATCCATAAATTTCCAATGAAATGATTGCATTTTAACTTATTTTATAAATTTTTGCAGTCTCGAATAACTTCCTTGCAGCAGGGTGATAGAAATTTTCATGTATTTTATCAATTACTAACAGGAACTGATGCTCATTTGCTAAGTAATTAATTTTCGGTGTATTTTATTATAATCGTTTTATTTTATTAAAAAATAATCTTTTCTTTTTCAGAATTACTAAAATTGCAAAGAAGTGCCGAAGCATACCGTATTTTAAAATGTCCTAGGTTACCTGGTATTTCTAATCAGTCTTCGAGTCCACATCATTATACAGATGATAGACCTCATTTTGCATTCACCAAGGTATTTTGTTATTACCAAATAATTGTGTAGTTCTAATAAATAATACAATTAATTCTCATATTCTAAATAGATTGCCTTGGAAACTCTGGGTTTCTCAAACGATGATATTATTGATATATTCAAAATTGTGGCTGTAGTTCTGAAACTTGGAAATATTGAATTTATCCCATCAACTAATATTGATGGAACTGTTGGGTGTTCTATCAGCCAAGAATATGGTAAAACTATTGATCACGTATATATTTTATACTTTTGATTCCTTTATAATATATATTTTGATACATTTTGTATACAGAAGTTGTTGAATGTGCTTCACTGTTAGGATGCTCTATTGGAGTGTTGTCAGGTTGTTTATGTGGGGAAATGGGACCACAAGAGGCCTATTTACGTCGTGACAAACTTATCACAGCTTTATACTCACGATTGTTCACATGGCTAGTTGGGCATATCAATAATGCAATAAAGGTTTTTATTCAATCTTTGACGTTTACACTTATATTTAACCTAATATGTAAGTTTTGAAATCATTATTTTTAGGTCAAAAACTATAGCAAAAGAAGTTCTTTAAGTATTTTAGATCTTTATGGTTTCGAAATCTTAGGCAATAATTCACTCGAACAACTTCTCATTAATTATGCTAATGAGAAATTACATTATACAATAATAGATACAACGTTAGGAGCTGAACAAGAAGAATATATAAGAGAAGGCTTAGAGTGGCAGAGAATTCCTTACTTTGACAATGAACCCATATGTCATTTGATTGAGTCGGTATAAATATTTTTCATTCAAACTTTAAATTTAATTTATTTAAACATAATATTTCAATATAAATCGACTAAATATGTGATTACAGACTGCTCATGGTATTTTGACCATTTTGGAAGAACCTTATGTGTTAGAAGGAGGCGCAGTTGAACTATTAGGCCGTCTTCAACAATGTTGGGCAGGACACTCTCATCTTTTACCTCAACCACCGACACAATTTCAGTATATATATATTTTTTTTTTCGATAAAATAATAATACATGCATAAATATTACTGTTTACTAAAATTTATATTATTTTCTTAGATTGAGACATTTTGCTGGAACAGTAACTTATAATGCAACTGAATTTGTTGAAAAAAATTCTGACATGTTGCCACGAGGTGTTGCTGATGTCATATATCAGTGTCGACATTCTATTTGCAAAGATTTATTTCCAGAGGGTTAGATAATCTTTGCATTTTTTGATTAAATTTATTTTTTATTTGGAGAATTATTAAAAATTATCACATGATCATTTTATATAGGAAATCCGTCTAGAGGGCCATTTCGCAGGCCAAGCACACTTGGTTGGCAACAAAGAGTATCGTTGGGTGCTCTTCAAAGATGTTTGCGTTCTCGACGTCTACATCACATACGATGTTTACGTCCAAATGATTCTATGAGACCAAGAATTTTCGAAATACCACTTGTTCAACACCAAGTTCGTTATAGCGGGTCAGTCAATGTTTTTTAATTTTTTCGAATATTTTAATGTGCAATATTTGTAAATATCATATCGTATTTTAAAGCATGATGGAATCTGTATTGTTGTGGAGGTCTGGTCATTGTGCATCAATGTCATTTTCTGCTCTTGCTACTCGTTTTGCTCCTCTTTTGACACAATCATCACAGTCACATCCATACAAAATGACTGAAAATTTAATAAATTCAGATCCATTAAAAGTTTGTAAACTTCTTGTTAGAAACTTACCAATACCTCCAGCTGAATTTGCATTTGGAAGATCACGAATATTTTTACGAAGCCCAAGAACAGTATGTTTGATTTATATCAGTAATTCACAAAATATACTAGCATAATTATTAACAATAATATAATCACGGTATGTTTTTCAAATTTTAGGTGTTTGAATTAGAAGAAATGAGAAATTTGAAGTTAGAAGGACTCGCCGTTTTAATTCAAAGAGTTTGGAGGGGATTCAGAGTAAGACGTTTGCTTTCGAAAAAAACTGAAGCTCAAAGGGTTATCGCTCGTGCATGGAGAAGATGGAAGGTATTATTGTCATCTTTTACATTCTAATTGTATATATGCACTTAATTGGCTTAAGTAAAATGAAATCTAAATAAGTATCGATTTCAAATATTGAATATATTGACTATTTATTTAGATTTCATTACCATTTGTTTTTTCTTTTTCATTCGTAATATAGTTTTTACACATTTGTTTTATTTTTTTATGATTTTCAATATTCGCTATATCAGGAAACTCATAACGTGGAGGAGAGAGAAACTATTTTAAGAAGACAATGGGTGTAGTATAATATTTTCTAAAATGACTTCTTGTCATATTGTATATATAAATTGTTTCAAAATGATTTTTATATCATACATTCTCATTTATATAAAAGGAAAATCCAATTGTGTCATTTTTTTATGTTTCAACAATATCTAATAGTTTTTCATTTTACTTTGCATATTTGAAAATTTGACACGCGTATAAATATGTGCATTTTTGAAAAATTATACAATTATTTCTATTAAAAAAATATTTACAAATCGAACATTGATATTAAATTTTATTTGGGATTTTGTGGTAGTTATTATTTTCAAATGTTTCTAGACACGTAAGCGCATACAATCGATGAAGCAAGAAAAAAGAGTGTTATGGGCTGTTCAAACTATTCAAAGGCATTATATTCAGTGGAAGGTATACATGTTTTATACGTATTATTGATATTAAAAGCTGTAAAATTTTCAAATCTGATTTATGATTCGAAATTTATTTTTGATTTAATAAAAATCCGTTTATGTTCAATATAATTCAATTCATATAAGCACTATGCACTGTTTATTACGTTTGTCATTTTTTAGTAATAAGATGTGGTTCGATTTATACTATGAATTTTTAAAATCAAATGTTTACCATCAGATTTTTATCGATATATAGTTAAGATAATATTGTGTTTTATTAAATATTTAAAAATCAAAAACAAACAACGTTTTAACTTCGAATTAATATTCTTTTTAGCGTTGGCGATATTTGATGAATTTTATGACTCAATTACCTCTGGCACATTTATCGCCTCTTTGTAATAGTTGGCCCAGGCCTCCACCATATCTTGTGTCTACTCATCATTTATTAAGGCAAGTTCATCATAGGTGGCGGGTAAGTGTTTTTATATCTTAAAATTTTTATATTCCTTATTACATAAATTGAAAAATATATATATTTTTTTATAGTGTCATAAATATCGACTGAAATTTGATCAAACTGCAAGGAACCGAATGCGCGAAAAAGTCACGGCTAGTATTATTTTCAAGGATAGAAAACAGAGCTATTCAAGGAGGTGAAATACTCAAAATAATTATTTTATAATTTTTTTTTATAATTCACATAATTTATTTTTTTAGTGTGTCTCATCCGTTTGTTGGTGATTATGTGAGACTTCGTCAAAATACAGTCTGGAAAAGAGTTTGCATTGATACAGATGACCAGTATGTTGTATTTGCTGATATAGTCAATAAAGTTACAAGGTCCAGTGGGAAGGTATTTCATATTGAATATATTGATTTATCTCTATTTTTAATATATTTTTTAAATAATCACATTAATTTATGTTTGTTCAAATTAGCTAGTGCCAACATTAGCTGTAGTATCAACTTCTGCAATGTTATTATTAGATCAACGAACCCTTGGTGTTAAGTATCGCATACCTGCATCAGAAATTTACAGAATATCACTCAGTCCACTCCCTGACGACATTGCTGTATTTCATGTGAGAGCGGTATGTGGTTCACGATTTATTAAAATATTGTAATTTTGAGAGTAGTATGTGAATGTATTATTTATTCATTAAATATAAAATAGTTCACTACATTGAAATTTTATAATGCGGAATAATTTTATGAATACTGTGGAATTATTTATTTTATAAAATTTTGAAAAAATTGAACATAAGTATTCAATATAATGTATCATAATATGTTGTCTGAAAGATTTGTTGAAAACCAATGCTTAATTTTTACGTTATTTATTGCTGAAATATACTGTTATTTAAACGTAAAATATTTTTTTATACATAGTTTGATTTAAATTGTTATTAGTGTACTTTGGAAAATGAGTGCTATGAACTTGATTCTCAAGTGTCATCTAGAGCTAGTACAGATACCACTGGTTGTCTTTTTGGAGTAAGTACGCTTGAATTTTCGTACGCTAGTGATTTTTCAAAATATAAATTTTATTACACTTTATTTAGTTTTTGCATTTATTAATTATTAATTTATTTATTGGTTTTTATTAATACATCAAATATTATATTTGATTTTATATATTTCGAATTTAAAAAATATTTACAATTTTTAGAGTGACATAAGTAAGAAAAAAGGTGATTTTGTTTTTCAAACATGTCACATAATTGAAATGGTCACCAAGCTTTTTTTGGTTGTTCAAAATGCTGTTGGAAAAGCTCCCGATGTGAATATCAGTACCGAGTATGTATTGTCACTTAATTTCACTTAACAAATATAATATTATATAATGAGTGTTAATTATTTTTATGTATTTAGATTTGAAGCAAATTTTGGTCAACAAATCGTCACATTTTCATTCAAATGTTACGGCTTACCAGAACTACACCCAGATGCTGTAAGAGTTATTAGAAAAGGAAATAAAATGGAAGTGCATATTTGATACATATATATATTAGTATGTGCGTTTGTGCACAATTTTGGTTTTCATAATCTTTATACTGTCATCAGCAGATATAGATTATTCATACTTTCACGTGCACAAAATAAGTTGTGAGGTGTATACAACTTAATAAATGAAATTTTTACTGAACTTTTATTTGATGAAGTCTTTCGTGCCAATATAAAATGTCACAAAGTGCCTCATTTAAATGACTTTCAGAGTAATTTGGGTAAATCTAATTTATATTTATGCATTGCTCTGTTTTACAAGTCAATTTTTTCATGTGTATACTCTTATTTGTCATCACTCAATTACTCGATTTTTTCCAAAACTAATTAGTGGTCCAATGTGTCATTTTGAATAAATGCATATTCAATGTAATTTTCTATCGTAAAAGATTCTTTTAAAAAACACACTTTAAGTGGTCTAGTTCTTAAAATTAGAGTAATGTTTTTTATATAAAAATTGGATTTTGTTGGTTTTTTCATTTACTTTTAATTTATATGTAAACTGTTAAAAAGTTTTAATTCTTGTCTGTTAAATGTTAAATATTTAGAGATATCTAACTTTAAATGAAACCAAGTGTTCAAGTTAAAACGCTATGATTTTTGATTGTGCCAAAATTTTAGAAATATGGCTTATTTAGTCATGCATAAGTATACTTGTGTTCATATGTTGTTTTCATAATTTTTATATTATTGCGATTTTTATTGTTTTTTCATCAAGTTTATTAGTAAATATTTCGATAATAGTTAATTATAAAGTGAATAATAATTAGTGATTGTATTTTAAGTAATAATAACGATAATATTTATACTTATATATGTTTCGAACTTCAAAATAGTTGTTTATCGATTTTTATTTATCTCGATATGTAGTGAATGAATAAAGTGCTCTTCTATTAGAAAACTTAAGGCATATTGTCTTTTATCTTATAGCCGATGTTAGATATTGAGTACTGAAATAATAGTTAAATTATGTGATTTAAAAACCGAAATATTTCTTTGGAAATTAATTAATATTGTGGCTATTATGAATCGACACAAAATATTTAAAATAATGTAGATGTGCACTATACAATAGAAATTTTAACAATGGAAATGTTTATCAAAAAAAATATGTCTTTGGATATTTTAAGTTTCAAATTTATTTATATAGTTCAAGAATACTTACAGTATCAGAATAATGGGAACTGATGTGTTGATTATATTTTTTTATTGTGCAATTTCTGAAACATTCAACTTTTCATTTTATAAATGTAAATATTTATTCTATTGACCATGGGTCCACATATAATAAAGTAAATGAAGTGGCTTGATGTTTTATCGTTATTTATTTAAAAAGTGAAAGCATAATTTTCAGTTTATGTGGACGGTTGTTAAATTTACCTTACTGTTTATTTCAAATTGAAAATATATACAATCGGCCTACTTTTCGCCATTAAAAATATTTATTGATTCTCATTATCTAATTTCATTTAGTTGCCTATTGTTTTGAAACATAATATTTAATGTATAAAAAATTCATGACCATTAGATTAAAAAAAAAATGTATTTTTTTTATTATGAGAACAAATTTTCAAACAATACCGTTTATTGTAATGATTTTTTAATTTATGATGATAAATTATCATTCAATTCAAATATTATTTATGATTTATATATCTATTAAGACAAGATTTTATAAATCATTTAAATTTAGATTTTATTGTTATATTATATTTTTAAGTCTTATCTTATTGCCCCTATTTGAAGATTAAACTGAAGATATGTCATTATCAATGATATTAATTAATTAATTTCTTTGCATGAAAGAAGCTAGTTAATACTTTGATAAAGCGTATTATTTCAATATGTTGTTTTGAAAAATAAAAGATTTATTTAATTATTATTATATTTTATTGTGAAAAAAAATGATTTTACCATAGATGCATGATGAGACTATACATTCGTAATACTCAAGTTTTTTTATTGAATTTTTATAGATTTTAGCGATTTTTTTGTAAAATAAATTATTTATTTCAGTAAATGTATTTTATTTAAACAACGTAATATTGTTATTCATTTGTTATATAAATTTTCAGCTATTCCTACCATATACATATATACAAAGATTAAATTTCTGATATATTTTTATTATTTCTTGGACACAAATTATCACATTATACACATTATTATCTAATTATTTCTAAAATAAGCTCTATTCCATACAAACTAATATCCATTATAAATCAAGAACCTGTACTAAAATAATATTTACTTTATAAATGGTCACATACTTCACAGGTAAGTAATTTTAGTTCAAAACATTAACTAGCTATTAAAAATGTTATACTTCACAGCGATAATATAAATGTATATCAAAAGATCATAATCAATGAGGAGCAAGTAAGATTTTTCACTGAAACTTTGTAATATTTTATATTTCGAAATAAATAAAACAATATTGAAAAACAGTTCCTTTCCATTGAATTTTATTTGTATGTAAAATTGTATGAATCAAATAAAATGTATCCATGAGCTTTGTATGATAATGTTTATATATGTTTTTTTAATTTAATTTATTTGTATGAAACAATATCTATATAAAGTTCGAAAATTCAATAAATCCTATAAAAATTATCTGGTATATAATATACAAATATAATACATAAATAATTTTGATATGAAAACTAATATCTATTTAAATATGTTTTTCATCTTTATTTAATAGATTGCAATGCAAATTTTGATCGCAATGTTTCAACAGTTTGTTGTGTAACTGGATCAGTCGGTGATTCTGAATCTGAGCTTGTCTAAAACACATTCCAAAATTTTAATACATGCACGTTGGTTATTTCTCAAATTAAATTTAACATACCTGAATAGTGATACCATTATTAATTATTGTATTCTTATTTTTGTCTTTTCTTTTAGTAAACCAGTTGAAATTTGAATCATTTCCAGCGGTAGATGTTTCTGAAATCACGTTTTTTTTTATCACGATAACGTTTATTAATTCGTAGTATCCATTTTTTTTTAATTATGGTTACTTACCGTTTGAAATCGGGTATATAGTATTTCCATTATTATCATCCATTAAACCACCATGAATAACTACTTCTTCAAGAGCTGTTTCATCTCTCGTAATTACTTCTTCATCTTCTAGACTAGAGTAACTGTTGGTTGTTCCATCTGAATCAATTCGTGGACTTAAACTTTTGCTCGATCTAACATCCAAATCACAAATTTTGTCTAAACCACCTGAATTATCTAATTCAGCTGAATTATCTAATCCTGCTATATTATCTTCAAAAGACTGTTCTAACGATATCTGCTCATGTTCCTGAAAATAACTCATTTAGTATATTTTCTTGACATTGGTCCAATGCCAGATTAGTTTTGTTACCTTTTCACCTTCGCTGCTGTCATTATCATCACTGTCTGTGTCAGGCTCGGTATCAGAATGAGATGACTTAGGTTCTGCATCATCTTCACTACTTGTACTATGGGTATTTGTTTGTTCATCTTCAGATGGTTGAACTATTTGAATTTTAATATACACTAATTAACAAATTACAATTAGATAATCTCTTAATAAAAATATATCTTTCATTACTTACATTTTTCCAATTTTTCTAATATCAATGGATAAAATTCTCTTGCTGTGGCATTATTAGGTTCATAATGTAAAACTAGAATAAAAAAATTATATTTAAATAATTTTTTATACGCAAAGCCATAGAAATAAATTTGATATGCCCTTACTTAATTTGCAGTATTTGAGGGCGGTTGTATAATCTTTCAACATCAATGAAGATAAAAACTGTAAATGAGAAAAATTTAATGAATAATAATTAAAAGATGATCATATTCTGAAATTAAATGCAAAATAAAACCTCTGAAAGAAATTCAGTGGGAGCTGAAACTGATTCGTCTGCATCTGTATATTCCGAAAGATCTTCATTACTGCTACCATGAGGCTTGTGACCGGCGGTCAAAAAGTTTGACTTTCCAGTGTCTCCAGCCATATTTGTGTACGGCACTTTATAAAAACAATGATTATTAAATTTTATGAGAGATGGTGAGTTTCTGAATATTCAAAATTTTCGTATTGGCCGATATTCGGCATCATTTTAATATATTTCTTGTATTCACTTGTGGTTTCTATTTAATTCGTCTCTGGTTTTTCTTTTCTTTCTTCTTTCACGTGGCACAATACCATCATTTGGAAATGGTCGTTGGTTTTCTTCAGCATCTTCACTATCACACAAAACAGTCACTAAAGGAATTTTCACATGCAATGTTTCTTTCTTTTTAGTGAGATCTCTCTCCCTCTTGATTTCTAACCTTGTTTCAATTCTGTCATCGAACTTATCATTAGAATTGTTCAAAGAACGAGTTATAATCGGAGGTAAACTGATATCGATCTCGTTTTGTACGATATTGGGGCGATGTCTGTTTACGATTTTACTTCGGTTTCTAAAGGTTTTCCCACCTCTTGAACAATTCCGAGAGCAATCTTCTTCAACTTCAACTTTTAAAAGCTTAGTTTTGATATGCTTTTGTCGATCTTTTGAGTTTGAGGTCGCAACAGTGTGATCGTTTGAAACTGTTGATATGTCCTTTTGATTTGGTAATTTTGAACAAAATTTAGTGCTGACGTAACCTCTTTTCGATATTTGAATTTTCTTTACGTTCGCTGCCGGAGGTGACGTCTTTGAATCGTTCAAATTGAATCGTTTAACTTTGGCCGATAATGAATCGATGATTTCTTTTGTGGAGAGAGCCTTGCGGTACGAACTGTCCAACCTCTGAGAATTTTTTATTTGTTCATGAAGAACGTGTGGAAGATCACAAAGTGCCAGTTTGCGGATCAGATTATCTGAAACAACAAGATTTTTATGAAAAATTTTGTTTATACATACTAAGAAGATCAGAGCGGTAACTAAACAAATATTGAATAAAAAATTTAGAACAAAAAATATATTCCTTATTATAAAAAAAATAAGGTTGAGAAAAGAATATTTGTTCCACTGGATCCACAAGATTACGAACTTTTACGTGAACGTGTATGTATGGTTGTTTATTGTTTGCCGGATCGTTTCAGCGTCGATGAATTCTTTTGTCGCCTTCGAATGGGTTTCCTTTTTTCAGTTGAGACAGGGTCGGACGCCTTAGACCAGGAGCAAGTTGTAAATCCTCGTCTCCTTTTCATTTCGACGTCTATTCACCGCCAAATAGAACTCGGAATGAACCAGAAAGTGGAATTCTTAACATTCAACTCAACTTGATTCGATAGATCTATGATATTTACTACTTTGAAAAATAATAATATGCATTCCAGAATCCCTTTACGGTTTTATTAAAAAATGAATTCAATATTGTTTCAAAAATACATATTACGTATATAATATTACTTACATGATTCTTACGTTTTCAATACACCGGCATGAAAAAGATTAAGAGTTATTGGAACAATATAAGCGGCTCTAAGACTCACACATTTCATCCGTAATAGTTGTTCCTGGGAGTAATTGCGGAACTCCAAATTGAAATATGAAACTTGGGCTGGGCGGTTTCTGTTCGACGTCAGCCATTGGCCGAACTTCGGCTGACATAGGGCCGCATTCGCACCTAACCTAACCTCACCCATGTAATAGTATAAACGTTTCATTTTCGTTTGCCGAAATGGTAGACCGCGAATTATTCTTGAAAACACGACGTTTCCGTTTAAACAGTGCGGTTCGAAAAGCACAGATTATCTAGCGTTCAGGCTCTGAATGCTTAATTTCAGGCTTTCGTGCCGGACCGGCGCATGTTTTCCATTATCTGGTAAACACACGAAAATTGAATTTTTCCACTCAAATAAAACGCTGTAGCGTTTCCCTCAACAGCACAACAAAATTTCACGTTAACAGACCATTTAATCTTTCAGAAAAGTAATTGTAGTTTTGTATTTTCTAATTTTTCAAAGTGTAATGAGTTAACACTGCCATCTATTATATAATATATCGAAAGAATAACAAATATTGAATTTCAAGTACAGTAAGATCTTCTATAACTTTGAGAAGATATATTATATTGTATTAGTAAATTCTTTTATACGTATTGACTTATCGTAGAACACAAAATATAGACTCGATCATAACAAAAAAAAAAATTAAAAATTTTCACGATATTGAGAGAGCAAATTCTCATGTTGCTCATAATGCATTATCGATGAAAATAACATACATTTATTTTATGCATATTTCTTAACTCATATTCCTTATACCCCTTAAAAACGAATTGGTACACGTTATAGTAAACCCTACTATAGTTGATTCATATCATTGAAACGTTCGGCAAAAAAATAATGAAAAAAGTAGACGGACTGAATTTTTTACACGAAAAAGTGTCGGTTTTTGAATATATTTTCCGGAATCCAGTATTAGATGACTGGCGAATTTCCATCTCGAATTTTTCGGTGCTTAATGTTCGTTCGACGTTACATTACTGATAAGGAGGTGAGGTGATGGACAAGGCCTCGTCCCGTTCGACCGTAAAATACATACGTTTGTTTGCCTTCAGCATTGAATTATTTAATATTATTTAATATATTTATACTACGGGAACATTTTATATTCTCAATTTCACGGAAATGTAGTTTTATTCTCGTGCATGAGCTTTTGTGCGAAAATTTGAAAAGGTCACGTTTTCTTTAGACGTTCTTTTCCCGTACGTAATTGACGTGTAAGAAGGTCGTGAAATTTTTGTACACCTTGCAACTGTTATAACCGAAATTATTCATAATTTATTTATAGGTGATTTACGAGCGGAGATAGATCATTTCCATCACACTTTATTCCGTAATAACTTCAGCATATACAAAATCTGATAATCAGTTTCGTATAAAGGATAAATACCAAAAACAATCATGAAATACGTCTCAAGTCAATTCGAAAATCCATTATTATTCCTTTCCTTCGTTCGATATTATTCATTCCGATTGAGAGTTAACCTTGTTTACGTATTTCCCGATAGTTAACGAGTCGGAAAAGTTAGAAATGTCCGGACATGATTGAGTCATACACACCGCTATGTGCTCCGTGAGTATTTTCGCAAAACGAACGAACGTTTTGTTGTGGAACACGAAAAGTTACTTCGGTAATGTGATTTGGTTAATTGTTTATGGCGACATTCTGGTGTGAGACCTTCGGGTGCGAAACGTATTGTTGTTTTTGCTCGTTAGTCTATCTATTCGCCGGAACGTTACTTGTGCATGTTTAATGTGTATTTATTGTAATGTACGATGGGAGGTTCTGAAAAAAATATGAAAATGGGGATTCTTCACATAAATATGGAAAGCTGAATTTTTGATAGAATCAAAGTAAGTATTATTTTAGTACAAGGATCGTTGAAAGATGTCACCACCGCCATTACGAGTATGTGTAAATATTCATTTTAGGACAAGGTCTTTCCGATGACCTTAGAAACTTTAGTAATTTTCATTATATAATGATAAGGAAGATAACTTTCGAGTATTTTGAATACGAACAACTATCCCTTACCAAATGGTTACAAGGCCAATGGTACACAATTACGTCCAATTAATAACCACGCTATATATCGCTTATCTTCAGAGAAAATGATTGTGTACACGATTAAATTATTAAAATAAAATTATTTACTCAACAATAAAACTGGCCCTTCATTGACGTATTACGTCAACTTATTAAATTATTTCGTATATAAAAATAATTAATATTTATTATTTAAATGTCA
>JAOXNN020000057.1:2274508-2302427 GCA_028571205.2 Hydropsyche betteni | reverse complement strand
CCTTCATTGACGTATTACGTCAACTTATTAAATTATTTCGTATATAAAAATAATTAATATTTATTATTTAAATGTCACAAACATTTTCATTTAAAATACGAAAAAATAAATAGAATTCGACTTTTGACTTTTCACATGGAGGACACTTATCCCGTTACCCTTCCGAACCCTATACAATACGCAATAACATACGCACATATATACCATTATATTTCGGATACGTAGTGTGAATATGTCTCGTTTCAGCTGAAAGAGGACGGGTACGTAAACGTTTGATGGCTCCGGGGCAGAGTTTAATGGCTCGTGCATGACAATGGAACAATTTTTCCGCTCTCGGACATTTTCAACGCCCCCCCTTTCAGTTACGCGTTTCAGTTACGTGACGCAATTAAATCCTCGAGAGCGTATCGTCTGTCCGTTTGCTTTATTTCGGCTTTTAATTTTGCCCTTTGCGATCCGCAGAAGCCGTCAATTTAGCGGAAAACTGCGCCGAAATGGCGGATTTTGTTTTCTGTGCGGATTTGTGTCGGTGGTGTTAAAAAGAACAATCGATTTTAAGTTTTAACGATAAGATAGTGGGAGTGATAATTGTTAAATATTAATGTAGGATAAGTCATGTTTTGTATTCGTGGAAGTAATATTAAATATTAACGCTGTTACTTGTTTTTCCTTTTCGAGATCGTGCTAAGCTCTCCGATTATTCAACACGAAAACGCAGAACAAAATAAACATTGTAATTATATACAAAATAAAATGTTATAATATCACCTATGTCGCGAAAGGGCAAGGTTCGTTTGATCGATTCGAATCATTCAGAAATATATTTTTGCCTCATAATCCGATTTCTTCGATAGCTTTTACCGAAAATATTTGGGGCACGAAAATAATATTTTCTCAGGATAACAAAATGGCTTGGAAATTTTTTAACTGAATGAATTAACTCAAATATTTGCTAGTAAAACGGCTCGAATGAACGATTTAATTTAATTGTTTGCCAAATTTATCAACGTTAAGTACAGCAATTTATACGAATCTTTGTTTGTGACGATAATTTTCTCACCGAGCATAATTGGCATAAACACGAATTTTACATCATATAACATTACCATTAACAGAACACCGATTCACCGAAAAAAAATTGTAACATTTTGAATTATTACCTCATCGGGAACATTTCGTGCGTACTACTTTTTTTGTAAATGTTAAAACCTTCAAATGCCAAAATTCGCGCAATCCCATACAATACACCAGAACAGGCACATTCGAGACGCAGATCTGAACTTTGAACTATGACAAGACCGTACCTAAAATCTGAAAATCTATTATACGTATATTGTTCGAATAACATGAGAATCGCTTTCAATTATAAAGTGCCCTTTTGTTTGCAGGCCGAGACTTGAAATATTTGAAAATTCGTCAACTTTCTTACGACAGGTTTTGTTGGAGAGGAAAGACAGCTTCGAAAGTGGATATTGTTAAACTGACGATTCTCAGAAAACTTATGCGCTTTAGGTCCCCCGAGTTTTACAAGGGTTGTTCAGAAATTTTGTAGATTTTGCGTCGCTATTCGCAATATCGCAAATGTCCCATGTCGGATATTTAAGCGAATCGTTATCATAGCTCGTTGTGTCGTTTCATGTGACATTTTCAGCATTCTGCCTGCCACGTGCAATATGTATCCATAGTATGAAGTGTATTCTGAAAGTGAAATGTGTTCAGATTTTTCCAGGACGGATATGAAACATTTTTTCAATCCGGTTCAGGGATAGTCATAAAATGATGGATTTCCCTAAAATAACATTTTGCACTATAAATATAATAATAAGAAAAAATGTTAAAATTAAATTCATATTAAATATTATATATGATATTTATGTTTGTTTCTATTGATCTTCGAAGTTAAGTGATGTGTGAAACGGTTAATAGATGAATGTTATCATATATTATCGGTATATAGATTTTATACGATGATGATAAAAGTTTTCATGAAACTCGAGACGCAAAAGACATTTCTCATAAAAACCTTTCAAACTATGTCTGGAATAAACCAAGAACTGTGAAAGGAGATTTACTTCTTTAAATGTATTATATTTTAGATTTAGCTTTTTTTATAGGTTGAATGCGTGACAACTCACATAAGATAGTCGAGAGAAAATCGAAAAGCGTAATCTCTATCCACTCTATTAAGATTCGAATCTACAACTGCGAATCCGAATAGTGAAGTTCAATACTAATAATCCGAAAGCCACTCGTATTACATAAAATACGGCTCGTATTATTTTTAAACGGACCCCGAAAAAATCTAACAAAGTAATTTTGCACAACACAAACGTGAATTACGACGAAGCATATAAAAGATGTGGCGAGATGGGCTCCCCTTTGTGAGTGGTTTTTTTAATTTGATCCATCCGTTGAAAACTGCTCCAATAAACGTAAAAAAGGAGAGATTTATCACAACCGACGTACTATTATACTTCGTTTTATATTAAATTTCGCGATACAAGATAATAATGGTGATCAATCTCGAGTCGTCTTGCAATAATCAGATTGAGCTACACAATGCTAATTGAATATTTTCTAGCGATTAATATCTATTCAATTGTTAAAATTGTTTTAATTAATATTATTAAAAAAAAACATCTTTTAGAAATGTTTAATGACAGAATCCTGTTGATGGTTGTTTGTTTTTTTTTTGTTTTTCGGAGGTATTTTTTTAATTGAATGGCGTTTCAACGTTCAGACATGAGCGAGAATTTTTGAACACTAATTAAAAATATACAAATTCATCAGCAACAGAAGCGACCAGGTGGAAATTTTGAAATTGCATTGGGCATACGAACGCGAATACGTGTTCCATCAAATGTATCATATATGAAGTAATACAATTAACATATAAAATAACTGAATAAAAATCTTCAATAAAATAACTTTATTCGACGAAAAAAATTATCAAAATCAAATGACAAAATTATCGAAAATAAAAATTGTTTTAAAATTCCTTTCACTTCCGAATTGAGTTGACGTTTCTATAAAAGTTCAACTTCAATGATAATAATAATTTTAATTAGTTGACATGAAGCAGCACTGTTGGAAGATTGGACATCGTCTTTCATACTACATGTACGTATTGGCAAACATCATAATATGCCATGCCAAAAGGTTAAGCAAACATACGAGTTTTTGGCAAACAGTCCCCGTAATACAGACAAAATCGAATGCATACACGAGCTTAATATGCTGAAATTTAAGCCCCGTAACTTCTATATCGATTACGTACCGACGATCCGGACATTATATACGTTTTTCCCGGCAAAAGTGATCGAACACGAAATGAAAATTAAACAACATCGTACGAAAGCGATTAAAATAGCCGGCGGCCGAATCCGAATCGCTTCCGTCCGCAAATCGAAAATCTGTTTCGGTCCGTGCGGATATGAAAAGGGAAACAGACAGATTGATTTTCGTTTTCGACGCGAATCGCAAAAAAATTGAATTATCACACATTCCAAAGACAATGATAAACAACAATACGAAAAAAAAACGTTTCATGTCAATTTATACGCGAGTCGTCCGTTCGAAATACGACCGATAAAGCGTGTCTTACTGCCAATAAAAAAACGAGCGTAATGACAGCCGATGACATGTCGAGTTGACATTTCCGAGGCTTTCGTTTTAATTTATGACCGCGATTTCGCATCCGCCGTCCGGGACGTGTCATGCGAATTATTCGGAAAAGTCGATAGATTCCGCGCAAATATTTAACAACGCATTTTGTCCAACAAGTGGTTTCTAGTAGCGTAATGTCGGACTATTTTAGAATATACGGCGGAAAGTTTCGAATTCAATTATCCGTTCGAACGCGTATTGGAAAGTAATCAATTACCATTCTGATGTCGCATTTCATATTGGTATACGCGAAACAATCGCAATTTCGTCCGGTTTCGGGGAAATTTTCTGCGAATTTTTTTTTTTCGTGCCGTTATAAAAATGAGACGTTTACGACGCTGTTAAATGAAGACGAAATGTAATATTCGAATTGCCATCTCGAAAATGAGAACAGTGGTGGATAGCCGCATAAGGATAACCGACATTTTTCCCCGGTCGCACATTAGGCTTTCTCTCGCGACGAGATCGATACATTTTCCTTTTGTTGCGTTTGTTAAATCAGAGCTTCCCCAATGCTCGATTGCATCTTGTTTACGAATTTTCTTAATTTCTAAATATTCGACTATCTATTTTTGTATTTGAAAGAAATATACATTTTAAATATCTTCATGATAAAATCAATAAGACTTTTTCGATATCATCAATATATTTTGAAAATAAATAATTTTTAAAGACTTTAAATATTAAGACTAACTTAATTTCAGATCGGAGTTGTGTGATTATTAAATCCATACATTAGCCGTAATATTTATTTCTTAATTTCGAAAATACATAAAAATCGATAAGACAAGACACTATTGACAAAAGTAAATAAAGAAAGAAAATTATTAATATATCATATTTATTTAACATATCAGTTTCTTTGTTAAGCGATATTTAACTTGGAAAAAATGAATTCGATCAATCTGAAACTATTTAAAAATGTTAGGTTTCAATATTCAATTCCTTGGGAGACCTTTTCTTTAATATATAAATAAAAATTCTGATATCAGAAAAGTCTTATCCTGCAATAGGCATTAAATATGATGATGATGGGTCAAACACATAAATCTTCTATATACGTAATAAAAAAACTAATCAGATATCCTAACTTTAGGGTCCATTCGACATTTGGGTCTACTTCCGGAAAAACGGACCATCACCGGGAAAATTATAATACCTTTATAAGGCGAAACTTCGATAAGCCTTCGATTTAAGCAGGCACGTTCACATGCCAGACCTGTGGGGACCTAACGCGATTAAAATCGGACGAAATTAATGCGTTTCTAGCAAATTAAACGGTACGATACGTAGACTAGACCACGTAGACTGGAACATATTATACTTGTATGGCACATGTATACCGTCGAGGTGACATTTGAACGGTATCGAACGCCCCTTGAAACAACGGGGTTGTAAAAAATACATAAAAATGTCGCGATGTGGTATCTTTCGGTAGCGATGTGAAAAAATATGCTTTAAAAAAAGTGAAAAGCAAATTTTTTTATAAAAAAAAACCTTATTAAAATTTTTAAAGATTTTAACGATCAGAAAAAAGTAGGTCTAATTTTAACAAAATCAGAATATAAGTAAAATGTACTTATTGTTCATCAATTTTGAAGCATTAATAATTTCAAAAGCAAATTTTTAATCATTAAATAATATAATATATTTAAACGACCCGAGGGCTACGAGTTGATCATCACTGCTCTAAACGACGATTTTTGTGCTCTGACTGAAAAACCCTCCCGCCGTTAAAACGGTCAAAGGAAAAATTCAGGGAAAATATATAGGTGTGGAAGGATAACGTTTGCTGATTTTTTTTTTTCGATATTACGCTTTTTGTGCGAGGTCAATGTTCGAAACGTTGGAGTTTCCGTATTGAAGTTTGTCCGTTTACGTTTTTCAAAGGTATCTGTTGACAAAATTTCAGCATAATCAAATTTCGTGGAAGTCATTATGTTTTATCAAAGCCTGTAAAGGTGGAACGTTCTTAAATGTAGATTTATATGATAATTCCCGTTATTGCATCGTGTATCATCTTTATCTTAAGGCATTAGCTTGTTCCATGCACCGTATTTTAATGGAAAATCGGCGTTTTCGCATTTGGCGTGTAATTGAAACCGACGCTGAGAAAATGTTAATTTTTCGCGAGTTTATTACATTTTCGTGAGTGCTTTCGGGGCAATACTAACAAGCCGAGTTTAGGAAGGCGTTAAATTTACGTCAGTTAAATTTTGTATATTGAAGCGATTAGAATTGTCAGAAAGTAATCGAATATTTCATTGAATTTTATTGCCTTCTGCGTATTCTGGAGCGATTTGATCGTTTTATTTAGCGTTTTATAGCACAAAAGCATCGTTTAAACTCAAATTAACGAGAATCGTTTTATCGAAAGGTCAGCTTGTTTTTATCAAACTTTTAATTCGAATTATTTTTTTCGACATGATCGACTGTTTTATCCATAATAGCGAAAGTTTTTTTTTTTCAGGAAAAACCTGAATATTCTTATTAAAACGTTGAATAAGGGAAATTTCAGTGGTTTGAATTATTCACTGAGCTATCAATTCAAGGATGAAACACCAATATCTGCGTATTATTTCATCTAATCGATTATGTATACGAAACAGAATCAATGTTCTTTTTTTCTTTTTAATAAAAATAAGGGTGCGTTTTCTTTATCGAAACGATCGGCGCTGAAGCGCCATCGATGTTGCTGTGGCACGCAAATGTTTTTTCGAATTGAATTTTTTTATTTAAATTATATTTTCTTGGCTTTGAAAGCTTTTTGATTATATGCCGAGATATAAAAAAATATATTTGACAACAAGTATTTACATATACGGTGAGTTAATCCAAAAAAATTTAAATAAAATTAAAATTCGTATGATACTTTCTTAAGCAAATTAATGAGTTAATTTGAAATATTATAACTAATAAGTTAATTTGAAATATTATATAATAAAAAATATACATGGAAAATAAATCATGCTTCTAAATTATTAAAATACTATTTGTATATAGACTGAAATAATAATCGCCAAGGAAACGGTTTTTAATATTTCAAACTACGTTTTCAACTACACGTTCCTAGAAAATCGCGTAATTATTTATTCGTTCCAATATTTAAACACGAAGCGCTCCCAATTTGAGTCTCAAATCGCACAAATTTCACATTATTCGCAACAACATTTTATACTTATTAATACAGTTTAATTTTTCATATCAGAATTTTTAATTAGTCCCCGGATTATGTAAACAACGTCGTTCTTTCAAATATTTGCGTGTAATGAATCCGCACACGCCGCCTCCGCGCGACCGAAACTGAATCGAATTCTGTTTTCATTTCGACAAAAAAGAGCGTTGTTTGCATAGAAAATAACTTCAGTTCAGTAACGTCACAGTAGCCAGACACACTCATGCATTACATTATAATATGATCGATATCTATACGGGCTCCGCGGGAAGGGCAATTTCCTTCCCAGTTGCCGGAGGCCCGTGCAAATTTTCCGTTTATCTTCTATGGTATAAAGAGCCATACTTATTCTTTCGCGTGTGTGTGTTCAAGGAAAATGGGACGGAAAATGCAGTTTTCTTCGGCGAACTTCCTCCGGATGCGACTGTACAGAATGGAGGTGTAATGGTACCAAAATAGACGTATATAATTGAATTGTAGTTTTTTTTTACTTGTGTGATGCTATATTGTACGTGCTAAATATTATTCATTGGTTGACTTTATAACGTGATCAACAGTCAAATACTGAAATTTCATCGTATAAAAACCGTTTCGCATGATTTCAATTTCGGCCACGAAACAACAAATCATTGTCAATACCGGCAGCCACAAATTCACAATTCGGACGAGAATACATAATTTGAAACCTTTTAGCTAGGGACAACGGCGATGTCGACAAATCGAGCGCTTATAAATTATTCAAAATAAATACATTTGTGAATAATAATCGATAGTTGTCCTTGATTTAATAACGGACGAATATACACGGCGCATGTGTACGCTGTTCGAACAAAACCGATTTCACGGCCGTATTTGTATATTTTAACATTATCACATGCATTCGATTAGTGATTACCATCCACTGTTGAAAGAACTAGATTTTTCTGATCCTTTTCTATTTCAAAAAAGATGACCCCAATCCCTCCCTGTTCCAGAAAAGATCTTTGCAATCTTTTCATACTTCGGCCATATTGTATGACTATAATTTGATATACTTTTTCATGAATTTCCATTGGATCTTACATATTTTCTAATTCATTCGAATAATTTTCTTGTTAATCTGACATAAAACAATTTATTTTAATTTCAACGTAATTACTTGTCCTATTCCTTGACATTTTTGTATTCAATTTAAATTTTGCGATTACCAGCGAAACTCGTTATTTATTCACATTAATAAATTAACTCGAGTATAACATGTACATCGTGAACGTATTTCGAAAATTATTAAACATGCATTCAGCTTCGCTTCTTCCGCTGGGAACGTTCAAATATATGGCGAAAACACACGGCAATGGAAAACTTTTAAAACATGCAGTCTGACGATAAAACAGCGTTACACAAACAGTCAAAATTTGCCATTCATGCGTCTTCAAGCTGAAGCAAAAACGCCTCTGAAACTCTTTAGACTCGCGATGCACAAACTTCAGACGAACTTCAGAAGCTTGAGGTGCTTCATTATGAATCGGATTCGGCAATGAATCAAAACTTTGAGCCGGGTTGACTGTCAAACGACCCGTTCCCTTTATGGTTTCGCAGATTTTTCCGTAGGATCAGTTTTTATTGTTTTTAGGTCGGGTGCTTAAGTTTTTCTGTGCGGAGCTGTCAAAAAACTTAAATGTTATATTGTGCGTAATTCTATCACTTTATACTTGCAGTTATTATATTTTTGATTGTTGAAATTTAATTTCAACTGGCTGAAAATGTATCTACCATCTAAATAAGCCAATAAAATCAATTTGACGATTCGATTGGGAAGGCGACAGTAAATTGACACGAATCATATTCACAGATAGCATGTCAAAGGTTCATTTTAGTAAGATTCAATTATTATATCGAGCACTATTAATGTAAAAAAATCATTGTATTTTCATCAAAAGAAAACGAAAATAAACCAACCAGCTCAATTTTCTGAAGGCGTAATCTCAACGAAATTGGTTGAATGACTACACTCTTCTATCTTAATAAAATCTATAGAGTCAACCTACTATAATATATTCGATATACAAACTCTCGGATACAAAAAAAAACTTGTGTACTGAAAACGTGTGAGTTCCGATGAAGTTTTTCGCTGAAACTAAAGCGTTCTAGATAGTGGTTTGGCTCGTGTGTTGGACGATAGTTTCGCCACACGACCCCATTATGGAAAACTAAGGGATAATTTACCAATTAAAAGTTTAAAATATTCTAAAGCCTCACAATCGCTCGCGATCACGTCATATGTTATTGTTAACTAAGCGCGATATATGAAGTCGGCGTTGAAGTGTTAAAACAACTGTTTAAATATCTCCAAGTGATAAATTAGTTCGTAGGTCGAGGAGCTCGTTAGTGTTAGGTGTTATGGTTGAAGATTTATTACGTATTTTTGAAATTTGAGATGCAATTTAAAATTTACGTGGGCTAAAGTTTTGTATGAAATATATATTTACTATGAATAAAATTCGGAATTTAAAATAAAATCTTGAAAATAATGAACGATTTTTCGTGAGTTTTCTGTCGTTCAAAAGCTGATATTCTCTTTATTGGATTAGTCTGAAGCTAAAAACCTTTCAAAAATCCATTATTTTTTTGTGAATCGTGTGCGGTGTTACAATGAAATTGAAAATAATTAGGTATGTCTTAAGATGTCTAGAATTATTTTAGTTTGTTAAAATTTCGATATAAAAATGTGTGGAAAATATAATATTTAAAAATGCATGAGTGCCATATTATGAAAATTTGCTATATGATAGATTAACTCATGAATTTCATATTTAAAATCTCTAGGTGATGAATGAAATGAAGGAAACATTTTTTTTTAATTACATAGTATTCATATGATTCATCAATAAATCAAAGAAAACCATTTTTTATATATCAAAAAGTTTATGAAATATGAATATGAATCGACATAGAACATACTTAATTCATAAATCTTCTCAGTTGATTTTTTATAACATTTTAAAATGAGCATAATTTCGTACACACAATAATTACAAGAAAATCACAATCAATAAATAAAATATTAACTCTGAATGCGGCATCCAGTTAAATTGAGTGCTCTTAAAACAATATTTAGTACATAGTTTTGTTGGAAAATCGCTCGTGTGTGCAAAATGTCGCATGCGGCGCACGTGAAATATCACCGTTCAGGAGCAACATATCTCGGTATAATTTTTTAAGCACACAATTTCAAGTAAGAGTAATGCGTTTGTCTGCGATAAAATACTTTTGAGGATAGTTGAGCTTTCCATTCCGACTTAAAAGCATCCGTGGTCGTGGAGTCTTTGACCTGATAATTAGTCTCTGCGAGTGCCGCTCCTTTATTCCGCCCCAAATGAAACATTTTTCTGTGAAACTTCGCTCGTCCAAAATAAAGCGTATCGCCTTAAAAACAAAGCTTTGAAATGTGATAGGCATATTTTTGCACGATTTTGCATTCTTGCTAACTTTGATGGGATCGAAAAAGTTTTAGCATAATTTTCATCAACGTTATGTGCAGCTTATTTAAAAGTCTTTTCCAATGGTTTTTCTACAAATGAAAATGAAAAGAGTGCGCTTTTCGTGAAATTTTTAATTAAATTTTTTTTAGATTCTTCTAAGTGAGTATATTTCATTTGTTCGTTTTTGATTCGGTTACTGTTTACTGGGTGAATTAAAAAATTATTACTTCCTTTTCGTGCTAATAAAAGATTCATTCTAGTGATATCTATGCAAATTCTTTATATTACGGGATAAAAAGATATCCTTTTATATTATGTTATGTTCATATGCAACACAAAACCATCAAATGCGGTATGTATTATCGTGGCCAAACTTCAGCACGCGACATTTCATGCACTTCAAAAAAACAATATCGGCATCGTTTATGTTACATCAACGAAAACTTTCTATCATATGGTTTCACTTCTTTTTTATTATACGTGGCATTTTTTCATACCATTGCGGTAAAAAAGTGGCACAGAAGGGGATGAGTATTCGTGACAAAGCCAATTTTTCCGAAGCATGCATGCACCATGCACCACTCCCATATCAATCGTTTTCAGATGTATAAGGAAAACGTTTCCAATAAAACGATACGAAAAATTATGGGCATTCGCCGCGACCCACTCTTTGTAAATAATACAGAAAGACAGGAAAAATATGTCGTACGCAAGCGAAATTCGTTTCGTTCTATGGAAAATAAAATATTTTTTGTGATAGAAATAAAACTGATTGAACAAACAGGCACCCGCAAAGATTTCAACTACGTCTTTGTACACTGTTCACAATATTTCCATTGAAAATCTCATAAAATGAACAAGGCTCTATTTTTATTTAAATAAAAAAGGACCCTTGGTAAAATCGATCTAGCGAAATTTTCAACCGACACATTTAAAAGCAAGGGCTGAAAAGGAGGACAGGAAATAAACCGATACGTTCGTTCGTTCGTAACGGCCGAACTTAAAAAAAAGGGAATGATCCTTCAGATTTAAGAGCGGTACGGAAAATTTGTAGGACGAGAAAATACATAGTTTTTCTGGTTTTTTTTTTAGCGAGAAAAAATTCCGACTCGTTAGTTTCTCGTTTATGAAAGTCACCGAGATAAATCATGATAAGTCGTGAGATCGATATTATCACAGTGCGAATCCGCCACATTTTTCATGATTATGAAGCGAAAATGGCCGTGTTACTCTCTAAAGTTTCAATTAAAGAGGACGTTTGTCGAGCGACATGAAAAAATTTAAATATTAAATTCGTTTTTGTTGTTTTCTAAGGAAAATTCAAACGGCATATAAAACGAAAACTGTTGTGTGTAGTACAAGATTATGCTGGGAAATGTTTTTCGTGAAATTGTACGCTTTAAAAATATGGCGCGTTAATATGTAATTTAATAAAGCGTGTCTGCTATTTTTTCCATATAAATAGACACATTACCAAAATAATTTAATAATTAAAGTGAAACACAAAAGCTTCATATTAGATTAAAAATAAACAAAACATATGAACTTGAAAAATGTGAAATTTCTCAATCACATTAGCATTATCGAAATAAAAAATAATAATAATAACAAGAATAAGCATATTATACCTCATCTAAAATATTTCAATTCTTATTCCTATCAATTTTTAAAGCATGTGAAAGAAACCGTAACATAAATTTCGACACGTACCAAAATATTCAACACACCGAAAATTCTCTCGCGTATTTTCGTTCCGTCTCGTGACTTTTCCTATCTCGTTCTAGGTTCATTTACCATTTAACATATGCGAATTTACACTCATCCCTTGTCCCTTTTTTACATTTTCCCCTCCGGTTGCGACAGGTCATGGAAGTTGCGAGACACGAGCCGCTTAGTCCGGTCACGCCATTTGTTCCCGTCTAGTTTCAGGAGAAAGCTGAAAACACGCAACAGGAAGAGCAAAGCCCATGAAGCTTTCGAGATTCGGAAAGTATGCCTTTTCCCTTTTTCGATACGCACACGTGAGCGTTTATTATATATAAGTGATCGAGACTATGGGCTTTTCTCGGAAAAACGAGGCTACACAAGAAAAACCTCTTTTTCCGAGTGGCTGGCTCCTTCGTCTGAGGAATCGGGAAAAAATGCTAGTTCCACTTCTGCTACATGAGATATTTTCAGAGCATGAAACATTTACGTCTTGAATACAAATCGTCTAAGCCAGTATCAGATTCATATTTTATTTATATGCGCCTTTTAAATGAATACAATTGAATACTGAATTTATTTCGTCGGTGTAGCCGTTAGGCTTAGAAAGTTACTCTCGTTTTTATATAAAAAATTTCCATGAAAGTTTCCGAATTTCTGAATATAAATATACTGTTTTATTTATATGGAAATATATGAAATTGTCGGTTTTTAATTATTTTATGAGTACATACATGAAAAAAGCGGGTGGAATAATACGCAAGAGATTTCATATGAGATATAAATCGGTTGTACACATCTATATTTTTGGAAATAATGGAAAATCGAAGCGTACTTTGTTAAGAGAAATAAAGGAAAATATTGTTTTTGATTGTGTCAAAAAGATATATCTATCAACATATTTATTTTGATGAAAACAGATAATCCCAACGATAAATATATGCGATATGAACATCGCAAGTTCCGCTAATTAATTACGAAATAAAAACTTAATACGTGCGTACATAATGAGATTATAACTTCGGAAAACATAAATTAGGAAACTTTTGATGTGAATGAAGAATGTTGTATCATCGCTCCGGTTATAAAAACTTTTTAATTAAAATTTAATATGCACCGTAGGAAGAAAGTCTACCCTACCGCCATTTAATACGAACGTAAGCGTATAAAAACTCATTAACGATCGCACTTCAATTAGTACGAACAATTTCCAAAATTTCGACATCCGATTAGCGCCGCGAATGGAAACTTTCAACTATAACATCGCGGCTAATTAATTAAGTCGCCCACGCGAACGTCAGAATATTCGCCCAATATTCCGAGAAACCGTATCACCGATCTGAATCCTGAAGGACATGTGAAAAACCCAATAAGCAATAAAAGCCTTCGATCCTTGTGTGAACCTTGTGAGTCGTTTACATTCGAATGTAGGTAGCGCTCAATGACAGGGAAAATGTGAAACGCACAATAGAGTATATGGTCTCAACCTTCATTTAAAGTTTGAATATCGCATTAGATTTCGTATGAAAATATCGTGATGAATTTTGAATTTTGTGTCTGTTGTGAATGTTGATGTGCGTGGGCGGTTGACATTGGAAGTGCATGCTGGTGTTTTATTCATGATATGCGGGAAATCGATTGGAAAAATCTATGGGGAGGAAAATTCATAATGTGAGTGATACGATTTTAATATTGATCCGTTACCATTTTTAGTTTCGGAACGAAAAGAGAGTAAGCCAATTACATGAAACGTGATCAATTTACATTTCACAATTACGGAGAATGTTTTTGCACGATTCAAACAACCAAGCTGGAAAAATAAGCAAAGAATTTGTTAAAAATTAACATTCAGAATCAAACGCACGCAATCGCTTTATAACGTAAAAAAAACTGCGACGGACTTAGAGTATAATTTTTATAATATTTTTAAATAAATGTAAGAATGATTAATAAATCTAAATAAAATATGCAAAATACTTACACCGTTTGAATAAATATCAGAATTTCTTTTTAGATTTTTTATCAAAAATTAATAATTTTTAATAAATACAACTGTGGAACGAAATTTAATCGGTCGATAATCTGTATTCCATGAGTTTTGCCTATTATGAATTCTAATTTAGATGCAAAGAAACTTTCTTATTCCGGCGACAGCTGTCAAAAAATTAAAAACTTCATAATCGAAATAAAAGCCACATTTTAAACAAAAAAAAATCACAATGTCCTTTTTTCACACGAAACACAAAACTAGTATCACCATAAGCTTCTTATCGCAACAGCTACCGACGGATGAGAATGCGACTTGAAACTTTTACGACATGAAAAAGATACGGAGCAGCAAAAAAAAAACGATTAAACTTCAATTTCTACGCGCGATAAGATTGAACATTTCAAGCAATATTGAGACATTGAAATTTCATCATTCAACGTGAATAAATTGCACGCGCGTCTTTCAAAAGTCTAAGTGAAAGTGTAACGAGAGACAATTCATCATGTTCTTTGGAAACAGAGATCAAGAGAGAACATCGAAGTTCCATTTGTCGAAAGCTTATCTGAAAGCTTTTAAAATCACGTTTCTACTATGAACAACGCCTGTCGTGGCCTAAAAAACTGAAGAGATCTTCAAAAAATGATAAGCATCGGAGAAGTAGTCACGAACCGATGAGCGAAAAAATCAAACCACTGAAACTTTTCTCCCATGGAAAATCTCGAGAAAAGCCTTTCATGTAGGGGTGCCAAACGAAAATTCACAAAAGTGGGACAAGTCGTTAGTTCGAACTAAAAAGGTAAGAATTTTTTTCCATTTCCACATTCTGTATACTATTTGGAAACCCTATTATACGACCTTCTACAAAGTCCTACGAAACTATAATACAAGAATTATTTTTCCATAATATATTAGACAAGAATGTTCGTTAACATTTATAGAGTATGAACCCATATTTTACTCAGTTCAATGGACTTAATCAGTATATTACGGGTACAATACGGTATGTTTCGGTAAAATTTAATTAAGCAAGATGAAAAGTGATTCCGTGCAGCTAAGTTTAGACATCGACGGCCCCCAGTGCTTCAGGACGATAAATTGCCAGAAAAACTTGCAGGGACGCAAATATTATACGTAATCGACCTTGCGGGATAAATTAGGTGTTAAAGTTTTCCACGCGAAGATATCTGGAGTATCCTCAAGCGGATAATCGCAGCAGATTTTTCCGAACATCTCTCCATTATTACTGTTGTAACGAAACGAAATTGTATAATAGACGTTAGGTAGGAGGTCGATCCAATTTGTTTGCAGCCACGGTGCGATTTTTCAGAATTCCCGTTTCAGAATTTTCAGGATAAATTAATTAGACCCCGTAACGTTTAACCGCGTCGCTTCGTTGTTTGTCCGATTTTGATTAAATTCTACGGCATCCCCGCAGTCCATAATTCACGTTGATACATTCACCCCGATATTGTCCACCTGTATAGTGAATATATAAAGTATAAAAATATTAATTTTTAATCGCGAAAAAATATGACGGATCTGAAACGGCTGTAGCGTTCGCAAATCCGCTGACGAAGGGACTGAACGGATAAATTATTCAAAGGGTATGCGAATTGTTTTCACGATTCGGGGTTCAAATTTAGATTCGATTTTCGCTTTGTTTGTCTTTTGAAACTCGGATGAAAAGCAATATCGCTTTCGTCAAAAAGATGTCTGTGGCACCCGTGGAAATTCGGAAAATTCTTGCTATGTATGTTCATAGATGCGCTGTTTCCGTCATTAAATATGTTTTAAATTTTCATCGCCTATTTGAAAGTATAATTAAAAGTTTGAAAATTTAAGTACTAAACTTTCGAGAGAAATTTTTGTATGCATACATTTTGAAATGGATCGATATGTATAATTTAATTACATTAGTGAGTGTAAAAAGTAGGAGGTTTTCCAATTATTACATCGATTATCGAAGATAATTATAATACTAACACAAGTCGTAGCTAGGATTCTTTAAGGGAGGGGGGAAGTAAAAACAACTCTTTATATGAATGCGATGCAAATATGCTATTGTTTTTCATTCGAAGTATAATATAATATGTGTGAAAATTCAAAGCATTCAAAGAATTTATTCACGGTCGTGGGATAAATAAAATCTCAATATAATTAAATAAAATTTGTAATTATTTTTAAAATTTAGAGGTTCCAGGGCCCCAGTTGTCTTCTCTAGCAACATAACGTACATAATATTATAATAAAATATGACATAAATAAATCGCGAAAAATTAAAATAACCCAAATAAAATTACCCATAAAAACATAACAAGCAATAAAAATAAAAAGTAATCATCACACCATGTAAATAAATACGTGCGCGTGGATTTTCAGCAACAGCTACATATTTACGTTCGAAAACCGCACACGTACTCATACACAGACCGCGATTTACACCCATAAAAAAAATGGTCACGGAAACGAGACTTACGTCCACCCGGCCGCCGACGGAGAGGGACGCACCGTTGGCCGAAACGGGCTCCGGAGCGTCCTGATGCTGCGCCGCGTCCTGTTCTCGCGGCCGAAACAGTCTCCGCAACGTGCAGGCGCGTCTACGGCGTAGACGGGACTGAGTCTGGCTCTACGCCGGCGTAGACGCTGGACGGACGAGAACCAGTGGCGTTCGATCGGTGGTGCGCATTGTCCTTATGCACTTTTCAATCTTTTTATGGTTGGAAATTGTAATTTTTGTGAAATTTAATTTTTTAGTATTCTTTTCGAATATTATTTTCTTTTTTCCTGGATATTCTATAAGGAAAATCACATAATGAGTAATGACGTAATTTCATAATATGAAAATATTTTTCCTTACAAAAATTTTCCACAAAATTATCAAATGAAAAATGAAAATAAATTGACAACTATCAAATTATTTTTATATGCTGATTACCAACCGGCGTTGTCGAGGCATTGAAATATTCATCTCGACATGACCAATCTTTTTATGAAAAACCCCAGACGTGTCACTATTTATCGCAATAGGCTTGAAATATCGGAAATATCAGCCTTATTTTATCACGTTTATATGTCATTCTCTTTCCACCTCATAACTAGGGGTGGTAATTAGAAAAAAACTCATGTTTTACTAGTACAATGGTAAAATTAAAAAAAAATCTTAACATGAATTACTGAATACAATTTGAATAGTCTTCCCAATCATATTCCATAAAGCACTGATCGAAAATTTATCATTTATTTTATTTAACTGATCCATTATTATATTTTACCAATCACTTATTTAATTAGTTATTGACCACTTATATTAAATTTTAACTGATCATTATTAATTTTTCAATTTTTTTTTTTATTATCAGTTATTTTATATACTAACTGATTTTCATTTGACGTTTATGAAACACTGAAAGAAATTCAAAATTGTTTGATTGAATCATCGAATGAAATATTATAATGGTTATTAATCAGTTATAACGTGCAGGAACATGACTCATAAATTTTTAATTATTTAAATCGCTTTTGTATTTCGAAATTATTTTTATATAAAAAAAAATTGTTCTCCATTCAATGAACGTGTTCAATGTCGAATTTTATTGATAGTACAAACGAGAGATTGCATTTATACGTCACATATTTTCGACGTTTTTGTTATATATTAAGTATATTGTACATTTTATTATTTTCTGATAATTTTCAAAGGTTTTTATTAATCGAACAAACACATTTTAGATTTTTAATTGGATAATCATATAATTTAAATAAAAACAAATTAACTTTTTAACATTATCAATTTACGATAGAAAGTACTTATATTCATTGAAAAGTACCTGCCATTAATAAAATTATTATATTATTTTATACTCATTATTAAATAAAATCAATTATTAGTAAAATATAAAACAACGATCATTTCATATTTTATGATTTCAATCTTTCATACATTGTATACGTAATCCAATGAAACAGATAAGCAAAATGTGTGACTAACCAACGACCAAATAAACGACCATAAATCAAAATTTCACAAAAATCAAATAATTCACAAATCAAAACATTTCCCAATTACAAAAGTCAAACCAAAATCAATCCAATCCAAATATAAAAAAAATTCAAATTGCGCAACGGTCGAAATGAGCAATCGGGCAAGGCCACCAAAACCGTTTTTTAGTGTCGAACCGGCTCCAGTTTGGTCTGCGCTGTCACCCGAGGGTGGGACCATCTAAATTTACGCAAACAGAATTTACGCGAATCAAACCGATTTATACGCGCTTCAAACCCAAAATCTAATCCGAAATCGAAATGTCGGAACTGTTGAGTGTGCCTCAGAAGAAGGGCGAGAGCACGGACCTGGCCCGGGCCCTGCGGTCCTTCCTGCAGGCCGCAGCCAGCGATTCTGATGCTCCTGTCGAGTGGACCGGGGCTGCTGCCCAACTCGCCAATATGAGGACTGCTGCGTTGAGGAGTTCGGACGCCCCCAGCGAACAGCTTGCCCACTTGACCAGGTCGTTATGAGTCATCTGATTGTCTCGGTTCGGGTTTGCTTTTTGCGCATTTTGCCATGGATTGACGGTTGGTGTGTTCGTATGGGGCTTCGGAAAGGATGACGTGCTACTTATGTAATATGGGAGTATTGTAGGTTTTTGGATTGTCAAAGTTTGCGGTGGATGTTGGAAATTAGTTGTGTAAACTTTTTTTTGTTTAGTGTGTAAAGGAAATGTATGTGTATGTGGCCGATGACTCAAAATATGTGTAATGAAGAATTTTTGCATAGATAGCCAATGACACAGTGTCCCAAAATTAACGCTAGATTTTTGTTTACAAAATCTTCCATTAATTTTGTGACACTATGTGTCATCGGCTATCTGCACAAAAAAAAAATTATGACATATATTTGTGTCATCAACCATAAAATTGTTAATATATTTTGGTCATATAGGAATTTTTTGAAACGTATGCACAGCAAAATCATGATTTTACATGGCCAGAATTCATGTTTTCATGCATTCAACTTTTGCAGTCCCTTCATACAAAGTGAAACCTTTAAATCCAAAGAACTATTATAAACTCAAAAATATGTGCCATATTTGTGATTTCAATGAAATTCATATTTTGCTTAATTTTTCTAAAAAAAATATTTTGTTTAATATTTGTAACTGCCGGTATATATTTCCCTTATAATAATGTCAGCCCCTTAAAAAAATGTATGAACCAAGTTTCACAATATAAGTTTTGAAAAATGTATGAAAAATTATATCAAAAATGGTTACTATTTAACCTAAATACCATTTTTTTCATCTTCTAGTTATTGTGATCAACTCACTGCGTTAGACGAGAAAATACCCCCACAAAGGATAACGCAATTTAAATGGAGAGATGCATTCGATAAGGGTCGCATCTTCGGTGGAAAGTCCATCCTCAGTATGTGGTTTTTGTATTTGTTTTGTAATCTTTTTAAATCACCCTGATGCTAATTATTTTAATTTTCATACAGCTCTTCACTCTTTGGCCTTTGATAAATTTTGTATACTATTCAATATTGCCGCAGTACAGAGTGCCATAGCAGTTGAAAAACCTGTCAACGATGACGATAGCTTAAAATCTGCAGCCAAGTTGTTCCAGGTGTGAATTAGTATGATAATGTTGTTTCATATTTTGCAAGTTGAAGTTAATCATTCTGTTATTATTTATAGCAATCTGCTGGAATTTTTAAGCATCTAAAAGAAACAGTGATGGTCGTTATCCAAAATAGTCAGCCGACTTCCGATATCACCCCCGATGCTCTTACAGCTTTTCAGCATTTAATGTTGGCGCAAGCTCAAGAAATTTTTGTTCTAAAAGCTATCAATGGTAATTTTTTTTTTTTTATTATATCAATAAATCAGATAATTAACTCATTCTTTTTTTTCAGATAACATGAAACATCCATATGTACCATTTATTGCAAATCAATGTAAAGAATTGTATGGAGTTGCACTGAAATCTTTTCAAAAGGAAAATATGAAACAAATGCTCGATAAAGAATGGCTAAATATTGTAATTTTTATTCATTGTTGTTATTGTCATAGATTTAAAATATTTTAGTCATTTTAAAGCGTTGGTAAAATATTTTTACAGATTACATCAAAACAAACCTTGTGTGAAGCCGTTGCATTTTACTATTACAGCTTACATTTCAACAGTCAAGTGAATGTTGGACATGAAATATCCGCTTTACAGGTAAATATTTAGTCACTATTCATTTCTGTAAATTATTATATATTTTTTTATTACTTAATTCAAATTCATATATTTTTTTTAGCACTGTGTGGAACTTTTCAAAAATGTCCAAACAACACGAGGAAAAATGCCAATGTTCCAAGAACAATTTACTAAAGCACAAAGAAGGCTGATCGAACTTAAAAAAGACAATGACTTAATATATCATGATATGGTTCCTGATGTTGAGAAACTAGAACCACTGGGTAAAATTCCACTTGCAAACCCACTTCCATTACCTCAAAAATGGAATGATAAGTTTACTGGTGAATAAGAGTTTTAACATTTTCATTATTTTTATTAATTCAATTTCACTTCATGTTTATTTTATTGGTAGATTTGTTCGAGGGATTAGTGCCAGTTCCTGTCAGTCAAGCATTAGCTGCTTATGAAATCAGAAAAACTGAACTTGTCAATCATGAAATTAGTTCATTGCGTGGATGTACTCAATTTCTTAATACGTTAGTTTCATACTTTTTTATGTTTGTTGGTTGATGTATCAACAATAAACATAGAACGATCCTAATGATAATTTTCGAACTTTCTTTTTAGCACTTTAGCTTCATTAAATTTACCTGCTTCAATTGAAAAAACAACTGGAAGTGAATTACCCCAGTCAATTAAAGATAAAGCTGAAACTCTCAAAGAATCAGGTGGAGTAGAAGGCTTACAAGCTTTAATGAGAGAATTACCCGAACTTTTGCAAAGAAATACTGAGATTCTAAATGAAGTTAGTTACAAATTTTTCTGCTTAAATTTGATTTGTGTTATTAAAATATAATATTCAAAAAATGATTGTTATATTCATAGTCAGAACGTATGCTCAGAGAAGAAAGTGAAGCAGATGATCAATTGCGTGCTCAATTTGGAGACCGTTGGACTCGTACACCTTCATCTAAACTTAATAATATGTTCGTTTCTAATGCTGCAAAATATAAACAAATTATCGAAAACGCTGTTAAGGCAGACAGCATTGTTCAAGAGAAATTTGAAAAACATCGTGAAGTACGTCCCTTAAATAATATTTCATATTTATACTGATATTTGTATAGTTTTGTATCATTCACCATATGAATTTTTATCAATTCAGGGAATGGAACTGTTGGGTAAAAGTTTAGGTGAACTTGAAGCAAATGTGCCGTCATCTTCATCAAGCGGAGTTACAGATAGTTCCGCTGTTTTGAAACTTCGAAAACTTATGGAAGATGTTAGTCAAATTTACAGATTCATTTTATATCCTCAGTGCATATTTTGATTGTTTTAAATTTTAACAGGTAGAAACAATCAAAGCTGAAAGAGATGTTATAGAATCTGAACTGAAATCTGCAACTCAAGACATGAAGGCTCTATTTCTCAATGCATTGACTGAAGAAGGAGCGATAAGCGAGCCTGCTCTTTCTGTAGCATCTCTCGGAAAGTCTTACGGGCCTCTTCAGAAACAAGTTGTTGACAGCATTGAAAGGCAAAAAGCACTTATAGAAGAAATACAAGTTTGTCATTTTGAAAATAGTTGATTTTAATTTTTTTTTCTTCTTATAACATGTAAATTATTGTAGTCTGCTAATGAAGAGTTTACAAGAGAAAGTGGAGGTGGAGGAGGTAGCCGAGAAACTAAACTCTGCCAACTTGCAGCAGCACATGATGCTTATTGTGATCTTTTGTCAAATCTTAAAGAAGGAAATAAATTTTACAATGATTTGACGCAGGTAGTTTATGGTCTATTTTTAGACATTTAATTTATTCAGTTTGATTTTAATTATCAAAGTTTTGTTTAATAAAAAATATTTTCAGCTTTTGGTGACATTCCAAAACAAAATATCAGATTTCTGTTTCGCTAGAAAAACTGAAAAAGAGGAACTTTTAAAAGATCTCACTCATGAAACGTCCAGAGGAGCTGTGGGACCAGCACCTACTCCTCCCCAACACCATTCAGCTACTCCTACAGGTACACTTTACACAAACACATATTAAAGTAATTTACCAGTGGTTGACTTCAGGTAAACCCTATAGGTATAGCCTATCAATCGCACTTTTTTCCGAAAAATTACTATTTTTAGAAACTTTCATTTCTAACAGATTGTCATTTATGGATTCATAGTCTACTACTGGTGTATTATCTTGCATGTGTAATTTTTTCCAAATCTTTTCAATATTAAATCTTAACATATATTACAGAACCTAAAATGGGTGGCACCGCGCCTCCAGTTTCTGCCCCTACCCCTAATATGGGAGGTGGAAATTTGCCATATCCAACAGCCGGTCATGGCACAATGCCAGTCCCGTACGGAGCACCTAGCAACACTCCTTACCCAACTTATCAACCACCGGCGATGCCTCAGGGATATAACCCATATGGAATGCCGTATCCCAGTATGTATTTCAATTATTTTCGTTTAACAATCTGAGAAATATTCATTAAAAATATTTTGAAAATCTTTGTAGATGCAGCTTATCAAGGATTCCCGCAAGCTCCTTACATGCAACATCCATTACAATATCCGCAACAACCTAACCCAATGGGAAATCCTTATCAACATCCTGGTCAATACCCTCAAGGGTTGCCTCAGTATCCTCCCGGTGTTCCACAATATCCACCCAATGCTCCTCAATATGGAAACGAATCACAATTCCCGCAGTATCCTCAACAACCACCCCAGTGGTAAAATTCGTCACATCAATACCACCATGTTTCTATTATGAATTTTAAATACTTTACAATTGTTGGTTTTAAGATTGTTATGAAATTTTTAATCAAGTCACTTATATAAATTAAAATGGCCTTGCAAATAGGTGACTCTTAAACTGTGATAGTTTTCACCTAGCATATTTAACAATTAGGTATATTCACACTCGAAAAACAGTGATGGTAATCACATTATTTATATTTTGTAATAAATGTTTTTTTTTTTGCAAAATGCTTTCAGTATATTAAAAGTAAGGCATTCGGTAATTTGGTGGTTGCTATCTAAATTTATAGAATCTATTCAAAATAAGATCATTATTAAATATTCAATTTCATTTTTGAAACGGGTGTGTGTTGACTTGATTATACTCATTTATAAGAACATAAATTATCTATGCAGTCATTAAACTGAAAAATTTTGTTAATCAATTTTCATTTTTATTATTATAATTTTTTAAGGTAAAATATTATTCATGCTTATTTTAATGCATTTCTCACAAATTCTTCATATTTTTTTAAAAGATTTTTTTCTATTGTAAGATGCAAATAATGAAATCAATATTTACATTTAATAGTTTTAAATTGTATTTAAATAAAGAACTTAAAACAAATAAGATATTTTTATTTAACATTTCTCATGTATTATGCAAAGGTCTTGTTATTTTATATTTAAAAAAAAGGAATAGACTCAAGGAAAATTGCTTAAAATATAAAACAATTAACATTTCATGTTACTTTACTTGTTGAATCTGATACATTTCTAGCATTTAAAATAAAATTAAATAATAAAGTGTGGATAACTTTGAAATTGCTTTAGAACTTAGGAGCCATAGGTCCTTTTTCGGCATCGTCGGAATCACTCGCTTTGTAGAACTGAAACCAAAAAATTACCTTATGAAGAAAGCATTGAATACCAACAAAATCTATACAAAACGTATTTCACCTTGTATTGCTTTTTCGAGTAATCTTGCCACGGTTCGGGGTTGGTGTGACGGTTCCACGTGACCTCGGGCCCTCTCGTGGCCAAGCGGAGGGTATATCCGACGGCGGCGATGCACCCGAATCCCACGAACACAAACAGGGGGATCAGCTGGAAGCACAATTTGAACATTAATACATAAAAAATTTAATAATACAATATTTCGAATGTATTATTTTTGTCGCATTTTAGATAGTGATAGCAGATGTGTTATCAGGTAATCAAAATTCGTAAAAAAAATTATCGAAAGCGGCTGATAAATGTGCAAACAATTTTTCACTTTATCAGTGCGTTTGGGACAACGTTAACAAAAGGTCGACTTTTGAAAGTAAAAAATGGCAACGTGGAAATTTTTTAATTATTTTAAGAATGAAAAAATCAAGGCATCGCACAAATAGAATGGTGAGTTATCGTTAATTAAGTAGGATATGTTAAAAGATACCACTTTGCAACTAATTACCTATCTCGCAATTTAATAATTCATTTTTTATAATAGATATTTAACTGATTCTAATAATCTTTAAAAAATTATATATTTTTTACAAAATCTTAAATAATTAGATACTATAACAAATTAATAACGTTTTTGTCAATATATGACTTTTTCACATAATTAACATGTGATTTTAATTTTAGCGAATCAGCAAAGTCAAAAAAATGAACGCAACTAAAAACCGCAACGAATTACGTTTCGATGAAAAACGTCTCATACATTAGGTACGTCATTTCCCATCCATATCACGAATACATATATACAAATAAAAAACAAATCATCAAAAAAACGATTATCGATCAGATAAAAATATAAAATTATTCGGATCACAGATAAAGACGATAAACTTCGTCACATTTTCCGACATAAAATGACAGCGTTCGACACGGGCGATAATGTGGTTATGTAAGAGGGGAGGGGGGGGGTGTCGAAGCGGGTGGGGGAAGACAGCAATAAGGAAAAAACGGTTTCGGCGAAGAATTCACAGACCGAGGGGTGTTTTCGCATCCCCTCGATGTTCAGTCCCTTCATCATCTTGAGGCGGAGAAATTTACGGACAGAGATACGACACTCGACGATCGACCAGCTGACTGGGCCGACGCTGCTGCTCTGTCACTGCTACCAATTGTTGGTTTAAGAGTCGATCTGTTATACGTTCTTCTTCGGTGTCTAACTGAAAATGTAAATAATAATATATGTTTGGTGTAACGTCAATAAATAATTAGAAATTTAAAGTTTAAAATGTCATATTTGATAATTGGTTAAAAAATGTTTTTTTTTTATTTTCTATAAAAAGATTGTAAAATGTTTGTAAATTTGGTGGTCAGACGTTTGTCCAAATAAAATTAGTGCATACGATGCTGATATATACTGATAGGAATACATATGACGCGAATTGGAGGATTATATGACTTAATAATTTATTTTAATACCGCTATTTTTTGCGGATCGTGTTCTACGTTCGGTGTTGTAAGATCGTGTATTCCCTTGTTGGTGTTTTCTAGCGTATTTTGAACAAACGTCTATATTACAAATTCAATACAATTTAGTTTTTGTGAATTGCCTGCATTAGCCCAAACGATCAATCATTAATAAGCAACAATACACTACAAAAAACAACAAAAACACTCGACCCAACAAACTGAAAAGTGACTAACAACCGACGACCACAACTCCGCAGAGACCGAATTTGAAACCCCGTCTCCGCCGTTCGAAGCCGGCCGGTCGCCGCGATGGTGCACTGACGCCTTACAAAAGCAGTGCAAAAGCAACACCGACACACTATTCAGGAGGCAGTCGCACGGTGAAGTGGTCCAGCTCCGGCGTCCGGCTGAAGACCCAGGCCTACCTGCGCCCATGCAGAGATGAGTTTCCTCTTGTGAGTATGGCGCAATGCTTGTGCACGTCCGCCGGGCTCCGGGAATCGGCCGGCGCGTCGGCCGTCGCCCTTTCGGCCCCGTCCGGCTATCGTTCCCGACGGGGTCCCTTGTGATGTCCCACTTCGATTGTGCACCGAGCGAATTTCGCTCGGGAAGTTTCCCGATCGCGAACGCGACGATTACTTTTGGCCGTGCGAAAGGTTGTCGAACGAAATGCACGATTGTTTGGTGTTTCGTTTTGATTTTGTTCGATCTCGAAATTATGTCTTTTGTGTGTTTTGAAAATTAACGAATTCGTCAATTTTTGTTTACAATTTTCTTCGGTCAGTTAAACCGATCAGGGATCAGGGAGCAGTGGCGGCTCGCGCTAAAGGGCTGCGGGTCGCAGCCATCCCTGTATAAAATATATGTTTCGTTATTTTTTTAATCCCATTTAATGAATGCAATACATATTTTGATTCTCGTATTTATCGATGATGACGTTTTCGTATTTTATACATGATAACATACATACTATTTTCATTTTCATCACTGCAACCCCTCCCCTACAAATTTTCACAAGCCACCACTGTCAGGGAGGAGGGTTTATGGTAATCCTGGTCCTCTTTAAATTTTATTTTGTAATGAAAATTATGTCTATATTACATGATCGTGATATATCTAAATAAATATTTGTAAATTCCAAGTCCAAGTCAATAGGCGTCATCCCATTTGATATCTTACTAGAAAATATTCCAGTCGATATGTACTTCAAATGTAATTATCATAAAATTTGTCGGGTATTGCACTCTAATATTTTGAGATATTAATATCTTAAGGGTAAACTATCGTTATGCCAAATTTCATTAAAATCAGTGATTTACATGTCGTGCTTTTTTGTTAGCTTGCAAGTCGCAGTTCTTAAAGAGATGTTAATTATTAAAGTAAATTTTAAGAAATCTTACCAAGAATCTTATTTAAAATCAACACCACTTTGTTCTTCAGAAAAATATAATATAAGAATACATAAATTATTTATTTGCACATGTTCGTTTCCTGTTGTGTAAAAAAAAACCATAAAGAAATATGCTTTTTACCTAAAATTAGTAGATGTTCAATTTCGTTGAAAATAATAACAGTCACATTAGTTTTGACCCCCTTCAAAAAAATCCTAGCTACAATCGACAAATGTACATACTTGAACTGTGACACGTTACGTTGATATCGTTTCGATCCAGGATGTGACTATGATTAAATTTTACAGCGATAAACATTGAAATTTCGTATGAGTGCTATGCACTGGAATATGTGTTAGATTTTCGTATAAAATAAATTTTTCGAAGTTCAATTGACATTTTCGTTTGCAGCGGAGGCAGGTCTAACAAGACGTTCAAGCCAAAAAAAAATATACCAGAAGGCACTCATCAGTACGACTTAATGAAGCACGCGGCCGCCACTCTCGGATCAGGAAACCTTCGTCTGGCGGTGATGCTGCCCGAGGGAGAAGACTTGAATGAATGGGTCGCAGTCAACAGTGAGATTCACCAAATAAACTCTTGTACGATATTAGTTTTTATGTATTTTTAATTATTTGTCTGTTGTATTTCAGCCGTAGATTTCTTCAATCAAATCAACATGCTGTATGGCACGATCACGGAATTTTGCACAGAAGACAGCTGTGCCATAATGTCGGCCGGTCCCAAATACGAATATCACTGGGCAGACGGACACACTGTCAAAAAACCGATAAAATGCTCCGCTCCTAAGTATATAGATTACTTAATGACTTGGGTTCAAGACCAGTTAGACGACGAAACTCTTTTCCCTTCAAAAATAGGTGTACCTTTCCCGAAAAATTTTTTATCTATCGCTAAGACAATACTCAAAAGGCTCTTCAGAGTATATGCTCATATATATCATCAACATTTCGAAGAAGTTGTGCAGCTCGGAGAAGAAGCTCACTTAAATACGTCTTTTAAACATTTTATATTTTTTGTTCAGGTCGGTTTGGTTGTTAATAAAAACTAAGTAATTATTTCTATTTTTTGTTCACAATTTTTCTTTCTTTTTTCAGGAATTCAATTTGATAGAAAGACGTGAATTGGCACCTTTGCAAGAATTAATAGAAAAACTAACAGCAAAAGATGCACGATGA
>JAOXNN020000057.1:2254803-2265573 GCA_028571205.2 Hydropsyche betteni | reverse complement strand
AAAAATGTTTTAGAAATACAAATGAGTATAAAATTATACAAATGAGTACTTTCAGAGTTCAGGATTTGAAAGAGTACAAAACTCAGTAAATGAGTATAGTTGGTCACCTTAACTTCATATTTACATGTATAGATGGAACACTGTGATGTATGGGTGTCACAATAATTTGATTGTGAGATTGAGAATTCCTTAAACTCCTCAAGTTATCATTTGAAACTTAGCCCTTACTTTTTATTTCCCATTTTTTTTCCGATCAAAGGTTCTTTACACTTTACTTACATTAAAAATTATTATAGTAGTAGTAAAAACGTGTAGTTACGAACTTAGTATCTAATTAGAATATTTTGTGCCATAAAACGAAATAGGAAAATAAAATAGTTTATTAAATAAATAAAAACATATACAGTATATTTACAAGTCAACTTGAAAATTATTTTGAATACAGTTAAACTTTTGTTAATTTCAGTCTTATGAGTAGAAAATGATTTTCATCATTGATATGATGCAAACTAATATAGAAATTTTATATTTCATATTTTTATATATTCAATAAAAATAATCAGTTTTATTGACCTGAAAAAATGATATAAATTAGATTACTATTTTTTTAATTATTCGAATAGATTGAAGTTACCTTGAGGAAATGATGCTGAGCAAGATTAGCTGCAGTTGCTCGTTCAGTGGGATCATGTTGGAGACAAGCTATGCAAAATTCTACACCTTCTTGAGATAAAGTATTAGGAATATCTGGCCTATTACCAGTCCCAACTTTATACATTATTTGATAATTAGAATCACATTCACTCCATGGATGCTATAACAATAACAATAATTTTAAAATTATAAATGTAAAAAAATAAATAGAAGGCTTATACCTTTCCTGAAGCCATTTCCACCACAACACAACCCAATGACCAAATATCAGCTGCCCTGCCATGTCCGGATGATTTCATGAAAACTTCAGGTGCCATATAAGCTGAAAGCACATGGAAAATATTAGGAAAAATTGATCAACTGTTATATCAAATAGTATTCAGAAAATGAACCTTGTGTTCCGATATATCCTTGAAGTTCTCCAGGAACTGTGGTGTTAGCACGTATTTTGACAGCGCAACCAAAATCGCCAAGTTTGAGACATTTACCCTCTTCAGTTAAGAATATGTTTCCACCTAAAATAAAATTGTTTATGATTGCCAGCTAAATTATAATTATCATATGACCTTTATATGTAGTATAATTACTTTTTATATCACGATGGGCAATAGATCTTTCATGAAGAGCAATCACAGCTGAAACAATTTGCCCAGTATATCGTCGAATTAACTGTTCTGGAAGACCATTTCCATTTTCTTCATCGTTTGTGTTATTGCAATTGGCTACCAAAGATTCCAATGAACCTTCCACGCACAATTCCATAAAAATTAACATTTCCTCCTAAATAAAATATTTTTGCCATTCAAATAAAAAAATAAAAAAGAAATATTGAGTATATAAAAAATTTAAATTCCAACCCTGTAAATTTCAACACCATAATAACGAACTAAATTTGGATGAACAACTCCTTCAAGGATCTGTAGTTCGTTAGCAGCACGATCAAAAGATCGTCTATCTCCAATTCCTACACCTATTTCTTTCATTGCTAATAACTGACCAGATTCAATATTTACTACAGTATAAACCTGAAAAATATGAAATTATTTTAGATGTTATTATTTCATAATATAAACACCAAAAAGAATTAGAAATTACTTTTCCAAATCGCCCCTGTCCAATTTTTTTACCACGCTGCCATTTGAATTTTACAGGACGTGGACGGAAGTGATCTCTGGATTCCTTACTATGTTTTACACTTCCGATAACATTAGTTCGTCGAAGATCAGCATCTCGCTTGGTATCTAATTCATTTAAAGCAGCAATTTGTTTCTCATATCGTGTAGAATCTATAATAAAGAAGGGAATCTTTCGATAGATAATTTAGGTGTAATAAAATACTAAAAATTAGTAATTTACCAATATTTTCTGAGCTGAATAGTAAATTGTGACCGTATTCAGTGGGTGGAGTAGATGGAGATACAGATTGGAAAGACTTGTTAAAATTCTGAAACGAAAAATAATATTATTTTATTTTATTTTTTGGCAAATATTCGAAAATATCTTTGTAGTATTGTAATTTTTTTTACAATCGGATGATTAAGTGAAATTCTTGGTTTTGTCGTAGGGGTCTGAATTGATTGAGAATTGCTAATATTTGCAACTGCAGATGAACCTATCACATGAGAAATGCATCCATCCATCATAGCTTTCAATTTCTACAAATGGAAAAAAATTAATACTTTGAAACATTTGTGCTATGAAAAGTGATGAAGGAAAACCTCAAATTCTTCATCTGTAAGATACTTTGTATGTTGAGGGTCACAAGTTAGTACTAGAAATTCCAATCCATGAGTTGCCCATCTAAAATGAATAAAATTGGAGTAATGCAACTTTTCAACTTTTTTCAATTGATTAATTTATTACCTGGGACGTCGACCTTTGCCTCTTTCACATCGAGTAACTACGAAGGTCATCCACTCTTCAGCAAATTCAATCAAGTTTTTTGAAATCACTTTATGCCAATTACAATCTGAAGAATTGTATTCAATAGTTGGATACATATCACAAGAATTCAATTCATTATCACAAAAAACAGTTCCACAGCATTTTTCACAACCTGGTACATTGCTAAAATCTTCTGGCCCCAATTGAGAAAGAATTTCTTCATTAAACTGTTTGTCGAATTGAGGAGACTTTTTATAAGTATTTCGATGTCCGTATAAACTGAATTTTAAAGCTTCTTCATCTTTTGATTGAAGTTTAAAATTTACAGGATATACGAATTCACTAAGAGTAGATGTAGGAGTAAATGGAGTAAACGGAAAATAATTTTCATCCACTGAAGAATGAATACTATCACTACATACACTATCGCTTCTATGTAGTCTTGATTTACCCTTTGGGTCTTCTGATAAAATACCATCATTAATGAGATAGTACATTTCTTTATGAAACTTAAATTAAAAAGAAAAATAAAGTTAATAAGTGCTGAACAGTTTTTGATATTATTACATAAATATATTTATAAATACCTCAAAACCAAATTTGTAGGTCTGTGATATTATTTCTTTGGTACGGGACTGTACACTAGGTCTATCAAGTTCATCTACTTCTGAAAGACGTTTAGGAGTGGTGATGTCTTGTAGTTTCTTTACAGTAGATCGTAAAACAGATAATACACACGCCATTGCTTTCTAATGTCAAAATCAATGTTTTAATTGTACATGAAAAATATGATTAAAAAAGGATTTTAAGTCTAATTGTAAGAACATACATATATGTTGCGGCGATAACTTCTGAAAACATCATTATGATAAAGATGTTTTGATACAATTCTAGCAAACTGTGCTGTACTTAAAGCTCGTTCTCTTTCTTCAGATAACAAACTTTGGATATCACGACATACTTTCAATACGCCTAATCTAAACAAAAAAAGATATTTAAATTTATTACTGACATTTACTCTCTGATATATTTTTAACATAAATATAAAGTTAAAATATTTTGATACATAAATCAAATATTTATATATTGTGTATCATCATAAATGAATAACATATAAGTAAAAAAATTATTTACTTTATATCATCATGTCCATCAGATTTAGTTACTCCAAATGCAAATAACAAAGCAGTGTTTTTTAGTTCTAAGACTTTAGTTTTCAATCTAATCGCAGCACCTTCTAATTGACGAATAGTCAGACAGCTATAATGAACAGTATTTTTTTTTTTTAACATCCATATTAAATAAAATATAAGCATTTTTTCCTAAATACTACAAACCAAAAAGTAAGTGGTGAAATTGTAGTAGCGAGGTAAAGGCGCTGCGCTAAATATCTATTAAAAGTCCACTCAGCTAATAAGGATGTTCGTGGTAAATATTCCATAGCAGCCCAATCCGACAAATATGATAGATATAACTGAAATCATTAATCCAAATTTTATAATAGAATAAGAGAGGTGTAATATGTTTCATTTGAAAACTAAAAACACAAACTTTATAAACTTTATTCAAAGTATCGTCAAATGTAGCAACAACATTAGCATAAAATTTTCTTTGTTTGGAATCTTCTTTTTCAGCCATAAGTGCAGTAGATACATGACGCGTAAATCGTCCTCGAAGTCTAACAGCTATAGCTAAACCCTCTCTTAGTTCTTGTATAAGCTAAAATTATCACAATTCATAAAAAATAAATTATTATTTACATAAATAATAAAATACATAATATATATATTGTAAATACTTGTTTTATAGACAGGGCAGATGGTTTTTCAGGTTTGGTTTCTAATCTCATTGTTAGAAATTCATGTATGGTTTCAATTGGTACGGTTGAAAGTAGTAAAAAAATATTTCTATAAGAAGGTAAACACATTTCAAGTGTTTCTTTAGACCAAGCTCCGTATCTAAAAAATATTTACAAAATAAAGATAAAAGTCAATAAGAAACTTCTATTTTACTATAATTACGTTAATCCAACCTTTTTAATTCTAAATATTCATTTTTGAGCTCATCTATATCTACATCGTATCTAGTATGACGTTCATATTGAAAATCATCATCAGATGAATCATTATCCTCCTTTACATTTGAGTCAACATTTTTTTCTATGTTATCATTAGTATTATTATCATTTGTTTCTGTGATATCATGCATATCGTTCTGTGAAAAAGTTCTTAAAATAGGATGTTTAAAAACAAAATCAAAATATTTAGAGTCAAATTTACCTTATATATTTCTAAAGTCATTCGAGCTTTTTTAAGAACTTCAACATGTAATTTTTCTAAAAAATACAATGCTCTTCGGAGTCCTCGAACTTTCAACATTTTTTCAATATAATCCCTTAAATATTAAATTTTATTTCATAAATTATAGCACAATCATATAAATTATCATTCTGATATAATACCTATATGGTGATGAAATTTTTGGATTATAAAGACGAAGCTTTGTCAATTCTTTTAGAGATCCTAAGTCATAAACATCTATTTTGTTTTTATTCACTTGTGGAATGTTTTCATTAGAATTTTCATAAACTGATGATACAAAACCACTTTCGTTTGAAATAACACTCCCGCCAGATGAATCAGTGCTTTCATATGGTGATTTTAAATTATCAGAATTGACAGGAAATAATTTTTCATTTTCTGTACATGTTTCTGCATTCAGTTCATTTTCGTCATCAGAATTCATGGTTTTACTTTTGGTGACTTCTATGTGAATTTTAGTTGATTGTTTAACATCATTATCGTCATCAGATTCGTTACAATTTAGAGATTCAACAGAATTAAGATTTTTTCCATCACTTTCGATATTAGGGATGTCAAATGTTACTTTAGTATTAGTTTCATTTTCAACTAAATTATCAGGTGTTCTTCAATAAATAAAATTATAATGAAAGTACAATGTATTATATTATTATCAAACTTATGTAAGAAAAAATACTTACTTTTCATGTACATGTGAAATTTTTTTGTGAACCAAATTTTTTTGTACAATTTTTTTTAAAATCAAAATTTTCAATCTTTGGTGATGAACCATATTATACCAGAGACACATTGCCTGTGAAATGAATAGCAATTTTAAGTGTTTCCAAACTATTTTTGCAGAAAATTTACTTGAAAAAATGCAAACTTTGTCAATAAACCTTACAAAGGTGCATTAATAGATGTAAAATTTACCACAAATTTAATTTTATAGATGTTAATTTTTTTTGACTATAATCAATTCAAGAAAATAGTGACTCACTAATTTAAAAAATATGTTAAATTTAATGATTTGAATTTATAATTAACCAATTTTGTACAATTGTTAAATTTTTAAAATATCTGTTCATGTCAAATATAGTACGTGCCCACTCAAAGATCAAACAATACCTTAACTTTATTTAGGAAAGCATCTGAATTAACGACAGGATGTTCGGTACTCATCGATTTACATGATGAGTATAAAGATTCTGCTTCTGCAAGTGAATTTAGCAGTGTTTCTATTTCATTCATTGCTTTCCCTACAGATTTTGTACATGCATCGCAATCAATACACAGACACTGTGAAGAAATTCCTTCATATGGTTGATTTTGATCAATATCATAAAACGCCTCATTGGGAGAGTAACTGATTCCACTATCAGCGCTTAACACTGAAACTTGAGTTTTCCATACACCTCCGCCAGTGCATCTGTATTCCGTATTTTCAAATCTGACGTTCAAAAAAATATACATACAAATAATTTCATCAAAACATAATGAATAAAGAAAATATATAAATTTAATATACTTGTAATCTAAGATTTTTTGTAAAAGGTTTGGCACATTTTCTCGTTTTGCAAGTAAATAAATGTCTTGTTGGGTCGCTGTTCTTCCAGCATGCCATGCAGTAACTTCTAGCCAAATTAAGTCTTTTAATTCATTTTTCCATGTGTGCTCTATTGAGACCTTTTCGAAAATACATGCAAAATATGACAATTTCCTTTAAATTAATCTTTTTTATGTGATGAAAATTTTACATACTGCCCGTTTACAACTTTTATCGGATGTTCTCATTTTGATCAGCATGCTGAAAGTATCGTGAAATGAAGCGCGACAATCTTGTGTTGAAGGTTCTGATGTAGATTTAGTCATTTCCCCATGAGTCGATTTCTGTTGCCTAGGCTCTCGTTGGACCAATTGAGGACAAAGTGACAAAAAACGATTATTTGTCAATACCTTCAACGAAAAAAAAATAACCAAATCTTAATCATCTGCTTAATTATAATATTATATCAATCAAACATACCTGTACAGGTTGTGGTCCATGATCAATCAGATTACTTTTACATTTTTCAATATCTAACTTTAAATCTCTTTCATGTCCTCGAAGTGTTTTAAGGGATCTTCTTTTGGCTTTTTTATTTTCTGTCATGTCAAAAAAATTCTTTATTTAATTTTCAATATTCAATTTTAATACTGTGTTTATCACATTATGAAAATAACCGTAATTATCTTGACTAGATTCTTTTAAGATAACAGTATCTGTAGTATTTCGCCTGACGATTTTGGAAACTCGTGGTGATGATCCTGGATTTGATGATTCGTCGATATGATTTCTATGATTAAAATGATTGTATTAACAAATTGTAAAAAAATTGATAAATAAGTATATTTACCTATTTTTTCCTTTATTTCTAATTCGAGTTCGTGGAGGTGTGGTACTCAGATAATCATATTCAGCTGACAGATCATCTAATAATCCCCAATTTTCTTTTTTCTTCAATCTTCAAAAACAAATAAAATATTTTGTAAGATATAATTTGCGATAGAAAATACGCGTATCAAAAAATTTATAAATCTAATTATAAAATAAATAATATTTAAAAACAACGCATATGATGATTATAGCTTGGAGCAGACAAATATTGTTAGCAAATAATAAAAAAATAAGATTCAAAGACAGAATCGAAACAAAAGTAAACAACGTATAAACGATTTAGATAATTCAATAATCGAACATTTAACTGATATTTCAGGTATATTGCACGTACTAAATATCTATCCACAGATTATCGAATGTTATTTTTATAGATTAGGCTCGTTTGAGTTCAACAATCAAAATTGATGATGAAAATATACACAAAAAAAAAATTATTTGTACAAATGACAAGATGATAACTCGCTTATGTAACAGTTGTGACTCCGCATTTATCCTGAAATTGATTTAACACGAAATATTATATCCAAGAACAAGGTCATCTGTATTTTCAGGTAAATTTTCAGACCGCTGTCGTTTATTGGCGTAACTATTATTAGCAAAACGATCGATATATGCTGAAAAAATACACGAACGCGAACCGTGAAAACTTGGTCTTCTACACAATCTAATATTTGGATCGTATAGTTTCAAAAAGAGATATCGATATTTATTCAATTCGGCAATTTTTTCAGTAATATCGTTTGTTTAAAAATTTTCGATTGATCGACATTTTTTGTGTGAAAGGAATCGCGATGCTTTCGAATTATTTTATTACTTTTGTTAGGTTTCTTAAAAATGTGTACAGCTATTGCGTAAGTCCAATAGGAATTTGTTAATCTAATTAACTAATGAGATTTGCTGACAATTCAATTTCAGAAAACCACTTTTTTATTGATCGCTTATCGAGCCGTATCACCCGATACATTGAATTAATTGGAAAATCATGAAATGGGAAGGTATTTTATGTAATTAGCATGTAATAGACGCATCTAATATTTTGGTATACAGTATTTTTCGATAGAAATCGTTAGCAATAAAAAATTAATTGAATTCTTTAAAAATTGTAAATAAATAGTTGTTTTTCCTTTTCCAATATATGTTTTGAAATAAATAAACAAATAAAAAAATTATGAGTAAAAGGTCTTAATAAATATTCAGGTAACTCTTTTGCATAAAATAGAAGTTTCGCATTCACAATGTGTAATAAATGGTAGATATTTATCAACGCAACTTTACAATTCATATACATATGTAATATTGATCCGAATTCCGATGACTAAATATTTTTTTATTGAAATAACAATTTTAAATTTCCGAATACCATTTTCGTGATTTTCCCTCTAATTTTGATAAAATACAACCACTTTTTCAAGGAAAAAATATTCGATTCAACACAAAATCACATAATCAAAAAAAAAAATTCCACAACAATCATGATTCAGACAATAAAAATAAGCATGAAAAAAATGACAAATGCACTGATTTCTGAAAAAAAAAACGAGTACAATCGTACAGCGGGATAAGAGCAAAACACACACGAGCATCCTTATCAGCGCCATATTAGCGGAATCGTTGACATTTTTATCACAGCACTTTCACAATAAACGGCTATTATTGATACGCGGAATATACGGGTATTAAGGGGCGAATATATGAAATAAATTCATCACTTTGACATATGGCTGTCTGCGAAAATGCAATAAATTCATTATTGTACGTATATCGCATCGGGAATGTGCCGATTCGTGAAAATTGCGAAAATTTCGAACACGAGGACCACTTCATGTGAACAACGTGTAGATTTCATTGATAATTGTTGAGAGGTCGTTATCTTCTTGCTTGTTTATAAGAAAATTATATTACTTTTTAATTTTTTATTAAATGCAATATTGCATTCGTCGTATTGAAACGAGTTTCGAGTAAATATATTTGATTGATTCGCATGCCCAAGTTAATGAGCATGTAAACTGAATGTACAAATAAAATACAGGTTTAAGATCATGAAACCTTACAGTGTATAATCGATATTGAAATATCACGTATTATAAGACTTCAATGCCGTGGTAAATAAATACAAAAATTTTACGTTAATTAAATTATTTATTCATATTCGAAATAATTGTCGAATTAATTTGCATCAATTGAAAATTGTGTATACGAAGCAGAAGCATATGAGAATCAAACTATTATAGAATCATACGGAATAAATGAAATAAAAATAAGCCATTTCCCGAAATTCAACTACAGGTAGTCCTCGATTTACGGCGGTTCGCACTTACGACAGAAATTTTTTTTTTTAATTAATTATTTTTTTTTTAATTGAATGATAAATCTCAAGTAGATGTGAGAAATAAATACGGAGGAATGTAGAACCGTCAAAAAAAATCATATTTAAAGAAATGTCTGCTGCTTTTAATTTAATTAATCAAGTAATACAAAAATTTGAAATGACGGACCCAAAGAGTGAAAGATTTTCAAATGTTATTTATTTATTATTTCATTATTGTATAAATAAACTTAAGAAAAACTACCGAAAAAAATAATAATTATACAGATTCGATTTACGACCGAGATTCAGGAACGTATCTCCGTCGTAAGTGGAGGACTACCTGTATATTTACCACGGTAAATATTACGTTGCTTTACTCATACTAACATGAAACGATTGATTTTCAACCGAACACAACCACAACGCACATAAAAAAATAATTCCATTTTACAACCACACAACGTATGAACATCAACAATTGATACGCGATAACGCAAACATCACACAAACCCGTCACACTACAATGAAAAAAACCGACACAACTCATCCAAAATACACAGCGGAAAGCGAAAAACGCAATTTTCCGACGCGGCACTTGTGCAACACGGCGAACAAACATGGAAATCCATACGCCCAGATTCAGCATCCATTTTAGTGTGTAATGTGAAACTTCTTACGCGACATAGCCGCTCGAACTTTGTCCGTCTGGCGATGGATGGTCTTCGTCGGCGGGCCATTCGTCGTCCGACATGTTTCTTTTGGAATTCGACGTTGTTTGTTATCCACTGCGCAACTATTCGTCGATATATACAAACGGAATTGTTGATATGACGTTTAAAACGGGAACATATAACACATACAAACGGTGCTACGCGCCGGGCGCGACTGTCAAGTCAGCTGAGTGGACGCGCTTCTTCTTTTTCGCATGTGCTTTGATAGCCATTCGATTAAATAAATGTGGGGCTCGGCAGTAAATAGTGCTAAGCGCAAAAATTATAGAAGGCTACTATTTAAATGGTCAGAATTTAAATACGATTTTGGTCAGAATTTTTATCGCGTTTATCAAAATTTATTTGACATCGGTCAGAATTTTAATCAAAAAGGTCAGAATAAATATTGAATGATCAGAATTTTAACTGGGTTTGTCAGAATTTATATTAAATGGTCAGAATAATATTAAGAAC